>CM076574.1:771217476-771356748 GCA_034641835.2 Pinus albicaulis | reverse complement strand
ATTGCAGAACCATTACTTGAAACAATTGAACATATTGGGACATACAATGTCGTCCAAGTCATCACTGATAATGTTGCTAATTGTAAGGAAGCGAGAGCAATTATTGAGGATAGATACCCCAACATATTTTGGTTTGGGTGTTTGGTTCGCACAATGAACCTTTTGATGCATGATATTATTAAAAACAAACAACCTCAATACAGATGGATTGGTGATTTGTACAAGAGAGGAAAAAAAATGATAAAATTTATTACAAATCATAGCAATACCCATGGGCTTTCTGCAGTCACTCAAGATTGGAATTTTTGAATATTATGAAGACTAGATTTGCTAGCTATTACCTCACCTTCAAGCGCCTTTAGAAGGTAAGAGAGTCATTGGCTAGCATGGTATCAAGTCCACACTAGCAGGTATTAAAGGACAAGTCTCCAACAATAGTTGACAGGCAAGGTTTTAAACAGGTGGAGGAGACCGCTCTTGATGGTCTGTTTTGGGCGTGTGAGGGAAGTTTTGCAATTCACCAGACCCATTTATAGCATGATTCGTTTTGCAAATACAAATAAACCAGTGATTGGGGAGGTGTATGAGCAGATGGATAGCATGTTGGGGCAAATAAAAGATATTTTTCAGGAAAATGATCCCAACTTTGTATACAATGATAAACAATTGTGTGTGTGCACAGTGGAATAAACTTAATGTTCAACTAAATGCCTTAGCGTATATCCTTATGCCAAAATACTACTCTCCATCTTGGTTGGGCCAACCTACACCTGGGGGTGGGGTTAGGATCAAACCCCATATAGATCCAAAGGTATCAAAAGGATATATGGAAGCATTAGACAAGTTGGTCCCTGACAAGGAGGAGTGCGCTAATCTGCGTCTTGAATTAGGCAGATACTTCGGTTGCACCGGTTTGTTTGGTTCTTTGCATGCAATGGAAGATAGAGACAGATTTGATGCTCTCACATGGTGGGAAGCATATGGCGGCATGGGACTTTTGCCAAAATTGGCAAAAAAAGTGCTCTCACAGGTTGTAAATACTTCTTTTGTAGAGAGGTGTTGGATCAACTACAGCTTCATCCATAATGTGAGAAGAAACAAACTCAATGAAAATCGAGCAGAAAACTTGGTTTATGTGCACTACAACTTGAGGTTGTTCAGTCATTATTGTGATCGGGCTTATGAGGATCTATCATATAAAATTTGGGACAACAACCCAGAGGACCATAATTTGGAGGATGGCACTATACATCTAGAAGAATTGGAAGCGAAACTTTTGAGAGATGATGATGAAGCAACAGCAGGCATGCCACCGCCACCCCCACCATCTAGTAGTAGTGCCAGTGTTCGAGTTCCAACTATTGTTCCTTCGCTGCCATCGCCTCCACCTACATCCTCACGTGGAGGGCATGTGCCTTCTAGTTCTGGTCGTGCGACTATTCGGGAGGAGACTCCTAGAAGACCACCAGTACTATGCTCTGCTCAAAAATTAGACATTTCTCGTGGCAAGAGGCCAAGCAATAGATAAATCATAATAGATTTACTTGTCTTTTCTAGTTTCTAGTAGTTTTAAACTTTTTATTATTGTTGACTCTTTCATATTTATTATGATATTTTTTGTAAACAATATATGAAAATTTAAGTTTGAAGTTTGAAGTTGGCAATTATAAGTTTAAACTTTATAACTCAATGGCAACGAATTATGAATACGATGCTTCGTGAAAGTTGAAAGTTGTTTCATTTCATTTCATGTTAGATATTCTTTGTTGTAATCGTTACACTTAGCTTACAAGTATAAGTTTGGTGATCAATGATGATAAATGTTATATATTGAATTTTGAAAGCTTGAAAATTTTTAAGATTGATGAATCATGAGACTCAATATGTTGTATGTTTCTAACTTGTGGACGTGGTTGATGAAGATTATAACTTCTAAATGATTGATGTTATATGGTTCAATCTATGTTCTTATGTTTTTTATATCTAATTCATCATTCTACATGCTTTTTTTGACATATATGCATCAAAATATAAAAATATATATATATTATATAAAGATTCGCTCCCAGACCGGGAGCTTCTGAAAATGTTGCTCCCACTCCTACTCCCCATTTTCACTCCCGCTCCTGCTCCCCGTTTTTGCTCCCACTCCCAAGTAACCTTGAAGGAAAGTACTTAGTAAAAGAATTGAATACTATAAAGAAAAGAGAAAATGAAACGATGAAGAGTTTAACCAGAGATTTAATGGTCTTCTAAGGGGTATGACTCGGGATTACAAGCCTCCTACCAAGACAGTTTTGGAACAATATCTCAAAGCTTTTAACAGTGATACTCAATATGAAATTAGACGTGCCAAGTCCGTTACCTTAGTCGTTTCCCAAAGTACAGCTAAAGAGTTGGAAAAGGATAGAAGAGCTTCATATAAGTCAGAGATCTCATGTTTTGATAGAGGTCCAATTAAATCTAAAGGAAAGGAATTTAAAGAAGAACAACCAGAATCGGTTAAGAAAAATGACTCAAGTAGTCAGAGAAATGAAAATCGAACATGCCAAACAAATAAGTGGTATGTAGAATCAATTGATCCAGATGGAAAGAAGTTGAATGCAAAGTATATGTAACAGTAATCCATGGCCAAGAAAGAATCCTTCTAATGATCGTAGGCCTCCCACACCGCTTGAGTCTGCTAATATCGTTGACGAGCATATCCCTTTCTGCAAACCTTGTGAAAGCTTCCATGAAGAAAGTACATCTTCCTTTGCTAAGAGAATTTTAGAGGAAGGAACGAGTCAACAACCAAATAATGCAGGTCAAGATGCTTCTAAAGAAAGTCGATGTGCAGACATGATTTCTTCATCTTTCACCATCAATAATTTCAGTGAAGAAAAGGACCCTGTCACTCAAGCATATGGTAAAAAATCATCTCAGGAACAGATCTTAGAGAATGCTAGAAGTAAGGGATACACCTATCAGAGGAAAAGTAAAGATTAGAATCAAAATAAACAAGTTTCCTCTGAAAGATACAAATCAAGATTAAAGGTGGATTGGGTCGAAAGGATTAATAACATTAAGATGTATGTCCCAGCGCTTGAACTTCTAAAAATTTCATGTCAGAGGGCATCTTTCTTCAAGGCCTTGGGCATGATTCAGCAAGGAAATATCGATAATGATCATAAAGATGAAGAAATTAAGTTGAAAGATTTGAACTGCTACATAACAAATGAAGATCATCAGCACTTCTTCATAACTTTGGACATAAATGACCGTTTTCTCCACAATTGCATGCTTGATTCTGGTGCATCTACAAATGTTATGACTAAAACATTTTAACTTAACTTAACTGGTGATGTTTTATTTTAACTTGAAAGGCTCTATTGCCATCCTGTAGATCTAAAATCTATCCAAAGGGAAACAAACACTAATGTACATAGACTGTCCAAAGAAAGTGGGGACATGTTAACAGTTATATATTCACTGATGAAAAGGTTTATAAAATTATAAATTTGTTAAGCTAGCTTGACAAAGAATTTTTCTCACTTAAGCTCTCAAATAGTGTATGGATTAGCCAAATATCAATTTATTCATATATTACACTCCCTGAGAAATGATGAGGTTTATGTTGAATGAGTTCCATTTTACTAAAAGAACAATTCTCTATTGCTTGCATTCTGATTCAGCAAAAGAAGAGACCCTGTCCAGAATGGCCATCTTTATTTCTCTTGATGCATATAATAAAAAATAATTCTGAATTTACTGTATAATTTCCTGAAAGGTATGGTCCATGTTTGGTTTTTTCTCCTCGTTATTTGTTAATTTCCAGGCATTTCAAATATAGCTGTATGCCATGGAATTTACCCATACACAATCAAAAAATAATTTAGAAAACAGATATGTCTAATGGTTTGCTTTGAAATAAACCCATGCTTTTGCCTAGAATAGGAAATTCAAAATGTTTGTATTGCTACAAAATTAGAAATCTCTAGACCCTTAAAATGTATCGGAAAACCCCATTCACATTCTGGTAAACTAACGACATTTACTAACATGGAACTCACCATGCAATTAAAAACTGAAGAAAGGTTGAGCTTAGGTATCTAATAAAAGGAATTCTTTATTATCTGAAATACTAACCAAGATGTTGTACTTTGAATAAAGCTGAAGTGTTGTTGAAAAATAACTATATTCATCTCGAATCACAGGGTTTGCACAGGTCCCATGCTTCTCTGCAACCAGCAATTATAAGTGGCAGCAAACATTAATCAGTCCAAAAAAGGGATAAAGGAAATTCTCCTTATACATCAAAATTGTTTCACGAATATGCCAATGGGATGTTTAAAGGTTGGTTACAGCACTGACACAGATTACAAACTGCAAGAACCTTCTGTATATCTTTACTTTAAGAAGAATTGCATTTATGAGAAGGACATACCCCACTGCACCGTAAGACAATCATGTCGCAACCACATAACAGGTACAAAAATGGTGTTAGCAAATTAAAAGAACTAAACGGCTTCAAAACATCATAAAGATCAATAAATTTGATGAATATACTGCACACAGTGGTTGGTGTGTTAATATTATTTAAAGGATGTATTTACAGGCTCTCTTTTTACTAGTAAAGTAGATTTCACCTCATGTTCCCAAAATGAACCTCTTTTTCCATGGCAATCACTTGGGGAGCTGCAGCTTAAGGATGGCCAGTCCCTTTCGAGTTCTCCACGCAGACTGGCAATCTGTCAAAATTTTCAGCAATAAAATCAACACGGTTATCAAAAAAAAGACAGTATATATAGGTTTTAAAGGTCATAACTCAAAACCTTCTTTTCATCGAAACTTGGTCCCCTGCAACATTGAGGCCAACTCCCATCATTGTAATCAGGCCATAAACCATCTGTACCATGGGAAAGTCATCCATACAAAGTACAAATTCTAACATAAGGTGCACGATAAAGTGAAAACGCATTCTGACATATAGACATCCCAGTATAGTGCAATTGCAGTGCATATAAATAACAAAAAACCAATTTAAAGAGACAAACACCTAAGGCCAGTTATTATGCAACCTGCCTAATAATTATAGGCCATCTAACCTTTTCATTGCTACATGCATATCCATTCAGCTAATAATTTTCTAGTCATAGGGGGGATCCCTAAGGATTGTACGCTGTTATCAAATGAACTGATCTGCATAGACTCCAATTTGATAAGCACATAATAAACTCACTCTTGAGCAGCCAATAAGTGGTCAACCGAGAATGGATTTAAATAAAATTAAGTGGATGAGATCAAACCCTAAACACAATCTGTAACGGTAGAATAACAGAAACTAGTGAAGTGAATGTGCACCTGAGGTGAAGAAGGTTCCAAATAAGTGCACCATAAGGCATAAACTACCATAATACTGGAAAACAACTTAATTAATGACATCCAGTAGGCTCCAAGAGCTAAGGAAAGCATAATCATGCTAAATCACATATTATCCAAGAGATTGATCGCACCATAGTGAGTCAAGTGATATGCTGACATCAATCTCCTTTCTTGCGGTGGAGGTAGTGGTCTAAAGTCTAAGGATGGAAGAGTGAAGAAGACATCCATTGCTACAATCTGTTCTAAAATAATACTGTCTAAACCCTACTTTGTCTCTAAAATCTACATATGTAGAAGCTCACTCTAAGGGAATGAATTTGCCCTTGCTACTGGTGAATGAAAGCAAGAAAAACATGCCAAATTATATCATCTTTTGCATGGCTGCCACCTCAGTTTGCTGCTGTTTTAGCAGGTTTTTCTCTGCTGTATTAATCCTTTTTCCAGCCTTGATTTCTTTCCATGCAAACAAAATTGGTAAAATCCTTCTATTTTAATTATTTTAGTTTTTGTGGTGTTGGCTTTATACTCATGCTAAATAATTGGATAAAGCTATGCTTTAAACTTTTCTTGACAAAACTGCATGGTAACTTGGCATGTTTGCCAATCAAAAATGACAAGGGCGAGTTAAGGCATAAAACACTTATTTAAGGCTTACATTTAGACTAGATAGAATTAGTATGTTCCAAATGTACACAAGAAGTCAAACAAGTTAGTGGAGTGGTCAAATTTAGCATATGAAATCAAGATTTGAAAAGTCAAACTTGGTAAGAATGACCCGAAACAAAGTCACTCGAATTAGGGTTTCGACATTAGTCAAACTTAGTCTTGTCATTCAAAATGGAAATGCTTTACCAAGTTGCCACACATCACCCTAGGAGAAAATCCACTTGCATAACATTGATCTTGGCTCATCACTAATCACCCAC
The DNA here is from genome assembly GCA_034641835.2 of Pinus albicaulis. NCBI lineage: Eukaryota > Viridiplantae > Streptophyta > Pinopsida > Pinales > Pinaceae > Pinus > Pinus albicaulis. The sequence continues at coordinate 771,350,458 of CM076574.1, read as the reverse complement.
TAGAATCCTTGATCCACTCCACTTCTTGCTTGGAACCAAGAAGAAGTCTTCTCCGAAAAAAGAAAAAGCAAAAAATGAGAAACACTGATCCTAAAGAGATGAAGCATCAATGTATCATCTAAAAAAGCAAAAGAAAAAATGAAAAGATGACAAGACTAATCATCTCGCATGTAGTTAAAAGCAATCTTGTTGGACTAGCCTTTTTTACAAGGATCAAGAATATATAGACATTTGTAATATGCGAGCCACTAATCTTTTGATACTAGGAAAAAGCAAATTGTTAAAAATAGAAGTTTTATGGAATCTAATCAAACTGACTCTAGAAGGGACCTTGATCAAAGTCAATTCTCTAAATGCATCTGAAATGAGACCAGTGTGATGAAATCTTGCTAGATCTTAACCATCCAGTTGCACAAGTATTGGTAGGGGTTAAGGAGGCCTTTGTTTGATAAAATCTCTTCCAAAAGCAATGATTAGGACATTAACACACAAATAAACCTTCATCATTTTAGGAAAGATTTTAGAGTATGATTGATAGTGTACCATAGAATTCTAAAGGAGTCCTCACATCGCCCAATGGAAAAAGCAAGCAAGAGGGTAACTCTGTTGATAGTGTATCATAGAATTCTAAAGGCATTTTTCTTACATTCTCAAGCTTGGAAATTCCACAAGGGTATACAAAAAGTTACAAGTATACACTCTTAGACTCAAATAGTCCCACCTTGTTCTCTTGACAAGACCAAAATGCTCATTAATGGAAGATAAGTGAGGACGAAGGAAACAAACATTAGACTCCCCTGGGAATCCCTTAACTGAAGCAATGATAATGTTAAAAACATTAGCAAGACATAAACATAAAAAGTCATTCGAACTAGTTAATGAAAGGTCCAACCACTTAGTAACCAAGGAAATCCCTCACCTTATCTTCGTTAAGGCATCCTCTTCTCTCACTAGGGATGTTCTTTCCTAGCGATTCATTAGAGTCCATTACCTTATCTAGCCCTCATAGCCACACTAGGGGTTGGTTTTAAGGGTCCCATACCTTTTGGAGTCCCTTGGTGTTTTGATGGATTAACTTTCTCCTTTCAAATACTCCAAGTATGCACCTGGCCACCTCTTACCTACTAGACAAGAGTTGAATAGGATCCTCCACGATGACATATACAAACAATTTGTGTAGGTCACTTGGACAAACCCTCGATGCGGGTTACATCTAAAGACGACCTTTTGTGTTGAAGAGGTGAGGGATGGTCTCGTTATCCAACCCCCATTCACTTCTCATTATTGGGTGCACTCTCTTTACATCCTCCTAGGCTAGTTCCGAGTGGGCTTACATAGACTTCAAGTTGAGACAGGCCACTCGATTGTACAAGAAAAGAGGACCTTCCAATTGTGCCAACTTCATGAAGTTAGATAGAGGAGCACTTAATATTCTACTACCCCATTTATTATAAGGTCTGCAGGGGATTCCATTGTTTGTTTAGGGGGATCCAAACCCTATCCAGTTTCCTTCAATACCAAAACTGAGATGTCTATCCCCTTACATGCAGGAAGCCCTCGGACTTTGTTCCCATATTCTCCAGCCTCCCCCTAAACCAAATCCCATTCAGCAAATTACTTCTTTCCGATGCTCCCATCAAAGATGGGCACCAAGAGACAAAGTGCCAACAACATTGCTATCTCACTCTAAATCGATGCAAACACAAGGGACCATTCCCCATCCCCAGAGACAATTACTTCTTTCCGATGCTCCCATCAAAGATGGGCACCAAGAGACAAAGTGCCAACAACATTGCTATCTCACTCTAAATCGATGCAAACACAAGGGACCATTCCCCATCCCCAGAGACATCACCAAGCCAAATCTCTTACTAACCAACAAACGAGATCACCCAATGATCAACGGTGGGCCACTACTTGTTCTAGACATCAACATAGTAGGTGGTATAGACCCTCCCCGAGCTCTTCCTTTCAATAATATTCTATCTTGAGTTTTCTTCCTGTTGCACCAATGTCACAAGTCCAAGGAAGTAGTTGGACAAAATTTTTTGAAGTTCAGAATCATCAGCGAGCGAATTATTGTATCATTGTAAACCCAAATTCTGTAAGTTGTAATGTAAATGATGCTAGTATGACTATTTAATTATGTAACAACACCTAGGTAAGCCTTTGATTTTGGTGACGAATTTCATCCTAAGAGGCTTTTTAACCTCACCGCATTATGTGTGTTTCTAAACACGGATAATCGGAAGAGTTTTTCCCCCAAAGCTAGGGTGGAATTTATTGACAAGATCTTAGGTGAGTCCTAGTGTAAAAGTGGTTTGGGAATATATTTGGCTAAAGTATTTTATTATAGATCACTTGGTCTATTAGATCATATTGTGCCACAGAATTGGGTAATTATTTTGAAGGTCCATAACAAATGGGTATTCTCCCTTTGAGAATTGAATTAGTAATATCTGATGTAAAAAAATATTTTAGTGCATGGTCCCTCATACTTAGACACCACAGCTAAAATATTTGAGGGTGGAAAAATAATTAATCCCCTCATGTCTATAAATTAATATTTTTTGGCAAAATATAAAATAAAATCCAAAGCCAGAAAATTAACTAATTTAGAGTCAAAAAATTATTTCTAGAGAAATCAATTTCTCCAAGAGGAAAATGACCAAAAAATTCGTGGGTCAAAAAAATGTTGACTTTTGGAGAGGTCCCTCACCAACACAAAAATGGATATTTTAAGAAAAATTGAGCCCTTAGACCTTGGTGGTTAAGTCAAAGTCAAAATTTTGAGGAAATAAATCCAAAATATTTATTTTTTGATTAATAAAAAATGGTTTTTAAGAGAAATTCGAAAATTTCTCAAAATTAAATATTTTTTAAAGTGAAGATTAAAAGCTCATCAAACTTTTATCAACGGTCAAGATTATTTTGACAGGGATCAAGCCAACAAGCCGTTATTTATCTATAAATTAGAAGCCATTTGATTCTCAAGTCATGATGATGACTCCGGTTCTAGATATGTAAATTTGTAACGTTGGTGTTGAGCCACTATTATGTTGGGTACGTTTGAATATCATAATAAAAGACTTTGGGGTTCATTTCATGGTGTCCTTGTCTCATTGATTTGTGGTACGTGCTAGTTATGTGCTAATCCTATATTGTGCCAATTTTTTACATAACCTTGTTATTTCATTTGTTGGTGATAAGAACATTCTATTGGTAGATTTTGGGTCTATCTTAGGTGATCTGATTCAGCATATGTCTAACAAGTTTGCTTGAAGAAATATTATAGAGATCTGCAGGTACACTAGCCCTTGGGCTCCAAGTTCACACACTGTGGGCACAAGCTGACCCCTATGATTAACCACTTGAATGAGAATGCTATGAAATGCAAAGGATAACTGAAAATGCAAATAAATGTATAACACAGAATAGCAGGAGAACCCCCAGGGTTGGGCCTGAAGCCTCTAGAAGCCTTCTACTAAGAATACTCAAAAGTTGTTTATACTGAACACGTCAATTTCTTTATTAATAAATAGAGTAATACATTAGCACGAACTTGACGATTCTCTCCGAATAAGTTTATTACAGGAAAAATATAACACATGAATTGTCCCTCGTCTCTTTCACCTCCAGCCTTTTATAGCTTAAAGGCGAAATAAAACAGAGTAATGGATCCTCCCCATCAGGAGATCCTGCCGCTTCATGGCTATCAACTAAATACTCCAAGGGTAGGCGTGCCTCTACATCTTCCACTGATTCATAGGAGCCGATATGATTCTGTTTACTTTTCTTGTCTGCTGTCATTTGGTCATCCTGGTCAGCAGTTTGGCTATTTCGCTTCTCTATCAATAAAGATAGCAACAAATCAGTTTTATGCTATTAAACACACATTTTATCAATAATTCATTCTACCTTACTTTTGCATTATTTTCCTTTACTTTATTGCTAAGATGAAGGAAAAATATATAAAAGTAAATGACAAATCGTGGTAAAGATAGGGGTAAAATGTACCTTCTCCTCGACCCAACAGCTACTGCCCCATGAAGCGAAGACCGCCAGCATGCATCAATACTCCATGGCTCCTGCTATGTTGTAGCTCTGACTGTACAAGCTGCCCCACCAACTGCGTACCAACTCATCACCTCTCTCCAATCCAACCCCTGACTCAATCCAATCCTAACCATGCTTTCTCGAAGTCGGGATGGAATACTGAAGAACTGTCGACATGTGTCCCATTGCCAACTGGAAACTGTAGTATTTGTCATGTCTACGGGTCCCTGCTCTGCTATGCTCCTAACTAAGAAGACCGTACCATCAATAGGATACCAACTCATGATCTCCCACCAATCTATCCCAAAAGAAGAATCAAATGAAGTGACACCTACATGTAGAACAAGTCTGGTGTGAGGTCGCCAGTCCATACTCAACTCGTGCTGCCTCGTCCCGTCTGCCAACAATATCTGCCTGCAGACAAAGCCCCTCTCTCTATAATCGGTCAATGTGGGCAAGATATGCTGCAAGCCCCATCAATGTACTCTTGGAGAGTGCTGCTCCCTAAAAGTACTGCAGCTCTGCTGACTACATATGCATCTATCTGCACTTCATCAGTGGGGGCGACCCAAATATGGATGCTCCACCGTCTCCAACAACTCCTCCCTCTCCTGATCTGAAACGTTATACTCCTACTGTCTACTATCCTCCTGCAGAACTATCCCATCAACCTCCAACATCTCCTTAGGATAAGTATCTGCAACTCTTGTCACCGTACTACATGTCGTGCAGTTGTCCACTCCTCCTCAATGGTTAACCCCAAGGTTATCCACATATCCACCACCGACTCAATGTGAGCCTCCATCTGGCTCTCCCCCAAAGTACTATCATGCATCATATTCATAGCCTCCTCCTTAGCTGACTCATGCTCCACCATATGTTGCTCCGGCTGAATCATCACAAGTGATTCATCATCCTGAATATCTCCCATCAAGTCCCCTGACTGCTCACCTTGCACGTTGGAAGACAAATCTGGCCTACTATCATCAACTACACATGACTACTCATGCTCCCTAGAAGCATCCTCACATAACCCCATGGACTCATCTAAAGAAGTGTCCTCGTCCTGGCATACAGAAGGAATGTCCCCCTTCTCTACCTCTCCCACATCATCTGCATCACTCAAGCATGAGTGATCAGGCCTCCAAGGTTCTTTGTAGATGAAGCAAAGTCCCTTCCTCCTCAACTCATTCTTGTTGCCTGATCCACCAAATTGGAGTAGCTCCTCCCTAGTCAACACTCTCCTGAAACACCCAAGGTTTTGCTCAACCAACCTCTCGGCCAGTTTATAAGAAACAGGTGAAACCAATTGTTCCCTCCTCCAAATGGTCAACAACCTGGTTTGTAGCATCCTGCAAATGTCATCATTGTTACCCATGACTCCATCCATGATTTCTAAGATCTTGATCCTCTTCTTAGTGGCAAGACCCCAGATGTTATGTAGATCCTGAAGATTCTCTTCTATTAGTTGGAAAATTGTCCGCATAATGTCATCATTATAAGGAAGCATAGGTAAAGTTATTCTGATAATCTCACTGAGACAAGAAGCTACTATAAGTCTGAATCCACAAGGATGCTCCAAGAATCTTGGATGAATCAAAGCAAGCATTGTTGTTTTGAGTGCCCAATTTAGGACCCTCAGATCTGATTGGCTCACTTTAGGAAGATGTGATTCTAGCTTCTCCAAATTAAGGAAAGTTTTTGCGGTCATCTTTAGGTTCTTCAAATCAGATCCAAGTACAAAGAGCCAATTCCCTACCTCAAACTCTTTTTGCAAATCCCTTATTGCTCTAGTTGTAGGATGGCATGTATCCCCTTTGAAAAGGGTTTGTTCGATTTTTCTCTTTGATCCAAGGAAGCATTGTAGCTCCAAGCACCTTGTGCAAGTGATTTTTCAAACTGTAGCTGGTACTGAATCAGTGAATTCTTTCTAAGTCATTAAAGCTTTTTCTAAGATTTTTGCACAAATTGGGCTCTAGCAAAATCATTTTTGCACAAGAAGAAGAATTCATCCTAGCAAAGCAATCTAAACAATCTCAGATAAGAAAAATGTTACTCCAGATGCAAGGAAATGATCTCTCCTCAAGCTCTGCGTCGACTCTGGAAATTCTGCAACTGTTGGCTGGAAGGAACCCTTGTTTGGGCCTCCAAAAGTGCTCAAAAAATTCTGCCAAATTAATCTTGGGCTCTCCACCACAAACCCAGAAAAACCTAGAAATTATTTTGGCAAATTCTACCGGTCACCCAAGACCCTAAATTTAAGCTTATTCCTTCCCCACTAGCTGTCAAATAATTTTGTATGTTTGGGGCACCCAAACTCCCCCCAAAATTCTGAAAATTTAACCACGAACTCCTCTAATAAAACCCAGAAAAGCCCAGAAAGATATTGGGCAAATTCTAGCCAATCTAGAAAATCCTCAATTTAGTGTGAGTTCCCAATCTACCCAACTATGCATTCTGCTCTACATAAGCTAAATTCAAAGCACAATGTTCCAACTCTACAATCTTGCAAATTCACTCAAGATCACCGGCTCAAATGAGAGAAATCTCCTACAAAAAACACTTTGGTAAATAAACTGGGTTATGACAGATAAACTTGGCCCAACAAATAAACTCAACCCCAATAGATAAATCTGGCTCTGGCAAATGAACTAGGCTCATGCAAATAAATTAGGCTCCGGCAAATAAACTTAGCCCAATAATTGATTTCGGCCCATCAAGATAAATTCCCCACAGAAAAATAATTTTGGCCGAGCAATATAAATTTGGCCCAGCAAAATGCTCTTCGGCAGCAATTATGCACTAGCTGCTGCAATGGATTGACCAAAACATCCACATCCGGTGCTCGGAAAATTCTCAAAAATTACTCTCAGACTGCTCAAGCCAATTAGACCAGAACCCAGAAATGGTTTGGCCAAATCACAATCCTCCAAAATTGACCCCAATAAGCCCTACGCTCTCCTAGTAGCTATTGAATACACTGTCTACAAAATGATCAGCAAAATACTCAACAACCCTCCAAATGTGAAACAAATAATCCCTCCTGAACTTCCTCTATCTCCCTGAGCAAACAAAGCTCAAATGGTTGAGACCTTCCTCCACAACTAAACTCAACTCTCCTCCTCTGCATTGGCCTAGAGACTGCCACGCTGCTCCAGAAATAGAATATCAATCTCAGCCCTTGTAGGTTCGCCTATAGTTGAAAAGCTAATGAACCTTGCAACCAACAACAAACACAAGAACCCAGCTGCGTCCTTCAGAAATACGCACTTCTGAGGCAACCAAATGCAGAAGCTGAAGATAAACAGCTTGAGCAACTGAGATCAGAATCAATAGTCCAATAATGCATGCAAAAGTAATAAATCTTCGATCTTATTCTGAAGTTGATGTGCAATAAAACCCTTGAACTTGTCTTTTCCAGTAATTTGGAAATTAAACCCTCGGGCTGGCAAGATCACCAACTTTGATACCACTGTAATATCCCAAATGGGATATTTTATGAATTTTGCCGGAAATTAACTCAACCAAAATTTCTCCATTAAATTATCATGCATTTAACAAAAGATTGCCATGTAAAATAAAACACATAAAACACTGCAATTCATTACACATTAAACAGAAAGAATCTCAACTTTTATTATAAACGACAAACTGGGGTTACATGCATATCTGACCCAAAATAGCTGAGATGGGAAAACTGGCCACCAATATAAACTGTTGCACTGCACTGGCCTCAGAAACTGGACCGCTGCACTCTCCCTTCAACAACAGCTGCCACTGAATCGACTGAAGACAATGAAGCACTAATTGAAGATCTGAATGATCCTCACTCCAATATCCCTGAAGCTCCGTGAAACTCCTGAATAAAGTTTCCTCAAAGAGAGTTGGGTTTCCGTCCAACACTCGACAAAATAGAGTAGAGAACCAGGTTCTCAACCTCACATATAAGAAAAGATATCAAATCCAAGATATCCCTCAATGGCCTCCTCCTCTTCTTTTTATAGATCTCATGGATCCTTCTAGAGCCTTATTTTATTATTATTTTCATCATGGAGCACTTTTTCCCTCTTATTTTCCAATTAAAATATTCATTTTTAATGCAGGAAAGAGTAATTCGGCCACCATGTCTCCTCAGGTCACTGAAGCTCACGTCCAACCACCCCATCATGTAGGTATTCTCGTCCCGGTTCCAACGAGCTATTACACTAAGGTGTTCTATCACATATTCCTCCCGGAATGCCACCTTGAGCGTAATTAATTGAGTTAAGCCCAAAAATAACTCAGTTTTCCGAAAGTTATCGGAATGCTCCGAAACAAAAGGCAAACGATGCGGATGATAGTATATATCAAGCGAATGCCAACGTTCCTCATAGAAACTCCTCAAGACTCCTCCAAAAAAGCCCCTGGGCCTGCTAATGACACCAACCGACCTGTCTGCTCCTAACTCTGGAAGTCCATCCTAACCCTGTCATAGGTGACACCAAAAAAAGGAATATTACACCACTTCATTAGAGAAGTTTTGGGCAAGAGGATTAGTCATCTACTAGGCCTAGAGGCATATTGGTTTGCATCTTCTAACCCTCTTTTCCTCACTGTTTCACTTACATCCATCTGAACATTTGATAGCAGTGACATCTAACTCATCTAAGTGGTATAAAATTAACTCATAAGTTGTCTAATACATTGGTAAGTCACTTGCACAAATTGGAAATTCACTGTTTTGGGCAAATTTCATAAATTTTGATGATTGTCATCTCTGTTTGGAAAGCATAATAAGGTCTGACATATAACAGTGACATAAGCACTCATTCATAGGCAATTTTCTCATGATTTGCATCCTCATCTAAAGTGTTTTTATCTAATCCAAAGAGAGATATTTTGGGACTGTTTTCGCGCATTTGTCATTGTTTAGCTCATTGCTGTCATAGTTTGTTTACTGCTGTCCTAAAAGTTCAATTTATTGCTCATTGAATGCCATTGGAACATAGGTAATATAAAGCTTTTCATTTGTTCATGTCCTATTGATAAGCATAGCTCAATGTGGAAAAAGGTTGTTTTCATGGTCTATATTCTTTACATTGAGTTATTAAAGAAATCTAGCAATTGTTCAAGTTGTTTCATAGGAATACTAACTCATTGTTGTCTTTTATGAGTTTCACAATCGTCAAATTTATAATTCTACACTTCATAAGCTCACTCACTTGACACATTAATCTCAAAGTCTAATATCACCTTGAACGGTTAGTATTCTCACATTGGAGATCTAATTGTCTTGCATCTAATTGACATTGTGATAATTGATTAATTGCTAATTGTGCTTAGAGAACATCTAAATTTTGAACAAATTCTTTTTGACATCTTTTTCATTCTTGTGTCATTTCATATAAGTATTAATAAGAAAATTGGTTAATTGTTCTTGGTAATAAGTGCTCTAATCTCTCTTTCTTTCCATTACTATCATTGTTGTCATTAGAGGATATTTTAGCCTAAAATTGGCCTCTTAAGAGAAAATAATGAAATAAGAGTTATGAATTATGGAGGGAAAAGAAGAAAACTACTCTTTTATTTGTATTTTTGGCTTATCACCTTATAGGTTTTCTCAAATTTTAAGTGTAAGAACTCGTTGGATGTAGAATTAAATTGTGCATCCAACGAGTACCCATTATGCATACTTATGAATGAAGATACATTAAAAAATGTGTTTAACACATTTTTTTAATGTAACTTTAATTTTTATCAATGTGGGTCTTCTCAAATGTATGCATAATGGGTACTCATTGGATACGGAATTTAATTCCACATCCGACGAATGTCTACACTTGAAATTTGAATAAACCTATAAGAAAAGCCAAAAATACAATTAAAAAACTAGTTTTTTTTCTTTTCCCTCCAAAATATTTACATGTACCTCTTTTTAAATTTAAAGAATTTTTTTTTGTTTACATATTTATTATTATGACATGGAAATTACATGAAAATTCCGTCGGTACTTTTAGGCTAAAATTTCCTCTAATGTTCATGGTTAAAATCTATTGTGAATAACAATTTTATCTTCCGCATATTGGTGATTTATTTATTTAAGAGCATTTATATTGTGGGGCAATTATCTCTTGGTTATCTCTTGTATCTTGTGGGCACTATTGTTATTGAGCACTTCATCTTGTGTTTAAGATTGTCTTTCATTCATTAAGTACTCTTGTGGGACAACTAACGATCAAATGTAAATTAAGTACTTAAAATCATAAACAATCTTAACTCAAGAACACTCAACCATCTTGCATTCTAGGAGTAGTCCTGCATTAATAATTTACCTCCAAGCATAAGCTTGGTTGATAAAGAGATAAAAACACTCTTCATTCCTTAGCTTGCGAATGCTAGGCCCTCTCTACTGGTTAAAATGGTGACTTTGCAGTTGTCAGAGCCACAGCCTCTGCAGCATCGAAGGCACCGGGTATGTTACAATTCAAAGAGAGGTATCGTTAACCAAGCCTTTCCTTGCTTCACCTTGACTTCTCTCTGCCACTTACTTTTGAGACTAGCCTCAAAATACATAAGGATCAAGGGATACACTTAGCTAGGCATATAATTAAAATCAATCAAGATTCTTGCATTACACCTAGGTCACAGGATTTGCATAGCATATAAGATAGTTAAACATTTAAGCAACGGTTGTTCATCCAGTTACCTAGTTCATAATTGATCTAAAGCAAGTAGTTGACTCCATAAGGCACTGGTCTCATAAATAATTCAATATAATCTCATAACTTGCTAAAAGCAACCAAGTGGCTAAGTCATTCAATCGTGTCTCTCAGACTTGTAGGTTGCCAACGAAGTCATGCATTTTCACATTTCATATGGACTACCCACCATAACCTGCTATTGGGAGATAGTTAGAATGGAGAGGTAAGGGATCAGAGTGACAGCCCTCGACCTGCGTCAATGTCGCACTGTGCATGTACAATCTAAGCAACAACACTTCCTTCAGCCTAGAATGTTAGGAGAGATAGATCTAGTAGACTACCCACCAATTTGTTGAGCACTAAATTGGGGATAGTCAAATGAAAAATCTGATTTTTTTTAAATCAATATATTCAATATTGTGTGCCATGTTTATTATAGAGCCTTAGTCAACAAAGAACAAAAAAATTGTATTCATTTAAATCTTAGATCCATTTATAAAATTTTGAGTCGGATCCTTGTATTCATTAATTAGATAAAAATTAAATAAAATCCATGAGAGGAAAGCCAGGTTAGTAGGAGTCGAGCATTTTATTACACCTCCTGCTCAACTTCAATTCCTCAAAAAAAGTGAAGTGTATGCCCTTCCAAGGCTGGCACACTCCCACAAAAAGGGCCATTGTAAAGTGACAATTGTGGTCATTAAGTCTCACCCAGCCTCACGCCTCAAACTGTCAACTGGTGTCCCACATCATGATAAGTGGTGGATGCTTGAAAATTGAGACACTTAAGGCAAGAGAAAGACAGAGAGAGAGATTGAGAGAATTGCTAAATCTTAATGAAATACATACTTTTTAAAATCCTATATTACAATGGAAAAAAGGTCAAACCAATCCACAAAATCTAGTATGCAATACAAAATAGTGTGAAATCAAGAGAAGACTTGGAAGCGAAAAGGGCTTTTGAAACTAGGTTGTGGGATGCTACAAAATCCACCCATTCATATAGTAGATCAGGTGAGACAAATGGATCAAAGTGTTGGGTATGTTCTTATTACAAGTTCCAAAAATCTGGGGGGGTTAAGGTGTGAGGTAGTATTTAGCTAGTGTTTGTTGATTTCGAGTAGCATCAGATGTGCTCTAAGTCTCAAATTTTGCAGGGAGGCTTAGACACATGTATTCCAAAATACCTAGAAAGTGTTTTGGAAAATTCCACCCGGATGAGGTTTTATTAAAATAATTAATTATTTTTTATGGCAGCCTAAGTCTAAACTTAGGGAATTAAAATAATTAAAGTGTATTAATAGAACTGGGTGTGAATCTTCTAGAAAAAGACGAAGATCAAGTCAAGTTAATCTTAGCCTATGATTATGTTTTAAGCTGGGCCGTTGATTTCTCAATGAGAAGATTATAAGAACTTTGATGGACACTTGGAAAAATACTAGGCAGATACTCAGTTTCCCAAGAAGATCTTTTTTCTCACTGGCCAAAGTTCGGCAAGAGAAAATCGAATCAGAGGGAGAGTTGTAGTTTGGAGAGAGAGGGCATCAACGAGAGTCGAGAGTGCCGGATCAAACCGGAGGAAGCAGCGCAAAGGCTGTGACAGGGACAGGGACAGCGCAGACGCTGTGACGCTGGGACTGCGCAGAGGCTGACGTAGTGAGACACAGTGAGATGCAGTGAGGCTGTAGGGCCTCTCCAGGGTCAGAACTTCACTGTGAAGCATAAGAAAAATTCTGAGAAAAATTCTCACAAAATTCCTCTTCTATTCTGTTGGTTGTATTTTGTACATGACATTTTGCTGAAGAATAATAAAACCCTCATCTGCTGCACCAGTTTTCCCACATTCTGTTTTTCCGAGGACAATTGTCCAAAAATAACCGTGTCATTGTGATTGTGCTTGTGCTAGCATTTTTACTTGCATTTACTTTCTACATGATTTTTTGTGAAGCCTGCAATAGAATTTATTTCGATATTTACTGTGTAATACCGTAAATAACTTATTTCCAAATTGATAAGTAGGAGAAATAATATCAGTTACTGCAGTTGGGGTTCTATTTTAGAATTATTCACATGGTATCGGAGCTAACAAAACAGATCCATAAGAGCCAATGTTGAATAGAAGAGGGAGATCAAAAGACTGCGTAGGCAGTACATCGAATCCCCTGAGGGATTGCACAGTCCAGTCCAGAAGGGAAAAAATTTCATGGGAAAATCACTCTCTTAGTGAGTCGACAAAGAGAGATTTCCAGATCGCAAATTTCCTAGTGACAGAGGGAGCAGCGCAACAAGCTTCAATGCAGTGCAGTCTTTGTTGATTTTTGGATAGCATCGGATGTGCTCTAGCTCTAAAACATTGTGGAGGGGCTAGAACACATGAGATCTCCAAGACCCAGAAATTATTTGAAGAAATTCCACACAGAGCTTAAGTTATTCAATTAATTAATTATTTTAATGGGGACATTAAGTCTAACTTGGGGAAATTAAATAATTAAAGTGAATTAATTTAAACATGTGAGTGAGAATGTTCTAAATGATGAGGATCAAGTTTTTTCTAATCTTAAAGGAAGGCTTGGAATCAGTTGGACGATACACACAGAGATTGAATTTGGTGATCGAATTCTTCTAACGAAACAGTGCTCGGACGAAGATCAGATCTGAGTAATTCAGTGCGATGAGGGGCAGTTCGGCAACGCGATTTGCATCCAAGGCCGAGAATACAATAGCAAAGAGGCAGCATAGGCCTAAGAGGGGTGATGCAGAGCCAACAGGGCTCACGCAGAGGGGACGCAGAGCCAGAGAGGGTGATGTAGTCAGTCATAGAGCTGCATTGCGATTTTTGTGGGGAAGATCGGGCAACTATCTAGTAGATCAATTTCAGATTCGGGAAGACTCATGGAGAGGGTGACGCATGTTGATTTATGGTAGCATCGGATGTGCTCTAGCCTTGTAATTTTGTATATAGGCTAAGACACATACATTCCATAAAACCCTAAAATAGTTTTCGAAAATTCCACTTAGAGATGATTTAATTTAATTAATTAATCATTTTTTAATGTTTTCCTAAGTCTAAACTTAGGGAAATTGATTAATTAAAGGGTATTAATTAAATCAAGTGTGAATCCTCTAGATAAAGTCATAGATCACCTCCAAGTTAATCTTAGCCCTTGATTATGTTTTAATCTTGGCCGTTGAAGAGTCAATGAAAGATTATAAGAAGGAGGGTGAGGGGCCTATGGAAAATACACTTAACACTTGAGCCATTGAGCATTTTCAAATTTGTGTGAGGAGACATAGCTTTTGATCAAGAACAAATCACTAGGGTTGGGTTTGCTAAGTGATTTGATTCAGTGATTAGATCTAGAGAGGGGCAGAAGAAGAGATTGGTCAAGAGGGCCAAGAATACATTTCAAAGAGAGGTAGCATCAATGCAGGAGAGAAACAGCACAGTTTCTGGCAAGGGTGACACAGTTACTGTAGAGAGCCAGTGCAGTGTCACTTGGAGTCAGTCCGAAGAAAGATAGAGGTTGGGGTTCTGAGCCAGGAGGGCCAAGATCCAACTTCAGATCAGCCAGATCAGCTACAAGAAAGGGTGGCGCAGTTCCTCTAGCTTGCCTACGCAGGCTTACGCAGATCTAGCATAAGCAATCATGCAGAGGTAGTGAGGGCTTCATCAGCGCCGTTTTTTATCAGCCGGAGACTTGCTGAGTGAGGTATATCTCACAATTATTTTTGCTGTCTATATTTCTCTAAAGGGTTTGCCGAATGTTGGAAAACTAGTTGTATTCAAGATTCTGTTGCTTAATAATACAAACCCTTAGATCTGTTGCACCGGTTTTCCCAAGTTGGGTTTTTCTGGGGACTTGGTCCAAAAATAATTGTGTCAATGTGATTGTTTTTCATTGTATTTTGTTCAAATTGTTTCAGCAGTTTCCGCGGCATTATTTGTGTAGACTACTTTAGTAATTACTTCGGTATTTCAATGTAATGAAATAATTATCAAATAATAGGAAAAGTAATTCAAATTTGTTGCAGTAGGAATCCATATCTAGGATTTTTCACATGGTATCAGAGCTTATTTAAGCTGAAGTGCAGGAGAAACAAAGAGAACCAGCAGATCAACATTGTAGAGTCTAGGATCTGCGTAAGCAGCAACAGACCCTCCCAAAAAGTTACGTTGTCCAGGCCAGGAGGGAATTCCAGTGCAGAAAAGGCTCCCTCTGAGAGAGTTGACAGAGGAGTAAGTTTTTTCAGTTGCAGAAGAGGCAGCGTAGCAGAGCAACATAGCTGAAGGACGCAATTACTGCACAGCAGTAAGAGCTAGTGCATAAGCGTCAGAAAAATTCTGAAAAACACAGTTGGGTATTTCTTGACCTCAGAGGGTTTCTTACTCAAAGAAACATAGTTTTTGCCATGCAGCAGCAGAAGAAGTGACTTACTCCATAAGGAGTGCATAAGTCAAGCTGAGTAGAAGGTTAGAGCAAGGTATCGACAATTGAGGAGATGGCCAGCAACGGACTGCGTGACCAAGATAGATTGGAGGGTGCCTCCAACTATGTTATCTGGAAATCAAGGATAGAATTTCTCCTTGATGAACACGATCTGAAAGCCCTCATAGACAGCGCAGTTGCAGAACCTCTTGATGCAGCACATCTGAGGCAATTCAAGAAGAATATGGCTAGAGCCAAGCAATTGATCCTAGATGGAATGAAGGATCATATCGTACCTCATATAGCAACCAAAACCACTGCTAGAGAAATGTGGGTAGGGCTAGAAAAGTTGTACCAAGGATCTTCCGAGCAGAGGAAGATGTACCTTGAAGAGAAGATACGAATGATCAGGATGAAGAAGGGAGAGCGTTTTGACTCCTTCTTGCCTCAGATTCAGGAAAACCGAGATCGACTGTCTGCAGTAGGATCTGCTCCTAAAGACTCAAAGCTAGTAAGGCTCACGCTGAACTTTGTTTCAGAAGATTATCAGGTCTTCGTCCAAAGTATATTGGGCAGAGAAAAGCTTCCAAGATGGGAAGCAATGTGGGCAGCATTACAGCAAGAGGAGTTGAGGAGAGATCTCCTGAAAATCCACTTGGTGGATGGCATTAGCAGTTCAAAGGTCAAAAAGGAGGAAAAAGACAACACTGCCCTTGCATTAAAAGGGCAACCGAAGCAGAAGAAGAAAGATCTATCTAAGATCAAGTGCTTCCAGTGTGGGAAAATGGGGCATTATGCCACACAATGTCCTCTTAAGAAAAAGGATAAAGAGGAGAAGGAAGATCCACATGCAGAAGCTGCCAAGATTGAGGCAGAGAAAGATTGTGCTATGTTAGCTCATATTCCAAAAGGAGAAAAGTGGGTTGATTTGGATTTGTAGATCCATAATCTACAAGGAGGCGGGATCCTTGAGATTTCCAAATTCTTGGATCACATGTGAGCTACGACAGCCTAAATATAGTAGCAGGATGGACAGTTGCAACGGAAGATGAAAAAACAGTGCAGTGGCTAGCAGTACTAGAGCCTGATCATCGCAGAGAGGGAGCAGCAGCAGCAGCAGAGTAATGCACACTGGTGCAGCACAATGCAGAGCAATAACAGCGCAGTATCTTCAGAGAGCTAGTGCAGAAACTAGCAGCAGTCAGTCTCATTCTTCAGTTGCGGACTTGTCCAAATTTTGGATGTTTCTCTGTTGCAATTAGCAACAGTAGCATCAGTGCACCTGCACCAGCAGCGCAGTGCACAGAGAAGCAACACAGTGCAGAGTGGTGCTCACGCAGTGCAGCAACATGGTTGCAAAATTTAAAGGGGGTTGCAGTACAGTGGCAGTTGACAGCAACAAGCAGAGTCAGCAGTTGTACAGTTGCAGCATTTTTGTGCAGTGTTGGTGAGCAGCATCAACAGCACAGCAGAGATGTTACAGAAGTCAGATCAGCAGCACATTGAGTTATTTTGCTAGAGCACTTTCCTCGCTAAGAGGGAGTGTTGATTTATGGTAGCATGGGAAGTGCTCTAGCCTTGTAATTTTGTATATAGGCTAAGACACATATATTCCATAAAACCCAGAAATGGTTTTGGAAAATTCCACTTAGAGATGATTAAATTTAATTAATTAATCTTTTTTTAATGTTTTCCTAAGTCTAAACTTAGGGAAACTAATTAATTAAAGGGTATTAATTAAATCAAGTGTGAATCTTCTAAATAAAGTCATAGATCACCTCCAAGTTAATCTTAGCCCTTGATTATGTTTTAATCTTGGCCGTTGAAGAGTCAATGAAATATTATAAGAAGGAGGGCGAGGGGCCTATGGAAAATACACTTGACACTTGAGCCATTGAGCATTTTCGAATTTTTGTGAGGAAACACAGCTTTTGATCAAGAACAAATCACTAGGGCTGGGTTTGCTAAGTGATTTGATTCAGTGATTAGATATAGAGAGGGGCAGAAGGAGAGATTGGTCAGGAGGGCCAAGAATACATTTCAGAGACAGGCAGCACCAATGCAGGAGAGAGACAGCACAGTTTCTAGCAAGGGTGACGCAGTTACTATAGAGAATCATGTAGAGCCAGCGCAGTGTCTCTTGGATTCAGTCCGGAGAAAGATAGAGGCTGGGGTTCTGAGCCAGGAGGGCCAAGATCCAGCTTCAGATCAGCGAGATTAGCTACAGGAAAGGGTGACGCAATTCCTCTAGCTTGCCTATGCTGGCTTACACAGATCCAAAGCAATCACGCAGAGGCAGTGAGGGCTTCATCAGCGTTGTTTTTGATCAGCCGGAGACTTGCTGAGTGAGGTATATCTCACAATTATTTTTGTTGTCTAGATTTCTCTAAGGGGTTTGCCGGATGTTGGCACCCTAGTTGTATTCAAGATTCTGTTGCTTGATAATACAAACCCTCAGATTTGTTGCACCAATTTTCCCAAGTTGGGTTTTTCCGGGGACTTGGTCCAAAAATAACTGTGTCAATGTGGTTGTTTTTCATTGTATTATGTTCAGATTGTTTCAGCACTTAGATTTATTCCGCAACATTATTTGTGTAGACTGCTTCAGTAATTACTTCGGTATTTCAATGTAATGAAATAATTATCAAATAATAGGAGAAGTAATTCAGATTTGTTGCAGTAGGAATCCAGATCTAGGATTTTTCACAACGCAGCCACTAGGAGAGGTGACGCAGTCTAGCTTATTGTATCCATCGCTCAGCAGCACTAGGGACTGCGCATGCACCTTTGTGGCTTCTTCATCCAGTTGCTGGATCAGCCATAACATCTATCTCCAGATAGAGGTACTTCTGCCAAGGATTTTCTCTGTTGGGTGAGTTGGATTTGGCACCCTAGTTTGCATTCAGAAATCTGCTTAATCATAAAACCCTCATAACTGTTGCACCAGTTTTCCTGCATTGGGTTTTCTCGAGGACATTTGTCTGAAAAATACGTGTGACCTTTGTGTGGATGGTTTGCTTATTCTTCAGTACTTGATCTGTATAATTGTGCAGGTTGCAGTGTATTTACTTTAATGTTTTCGTGAATTATTCATAAAATAACTCGTTAAGTTAAATCAAACAAGTAGGAGAAGTAAATCAGATTTACTACAGTAGAATTTTTGTTTAGAAGATTCAGAAATTTTCACATGGTATCAGGGCATTTGCAGAATAGGAAGAGTTGAAGCCATCAGCAGAAGACCAAAGAAAATTTGTTGCAGGAAGGTAGTTGTCCAGAGTGACAACGCAAATTTAGAAGAGGCAAGGAGGGGTGACGCAGTCACTAAAGGAGCTCACACAGAGCCTGGGTCAACCAGCTAGGGGGACACTGCAGCAGTGTTTGCTAGGCCAGCGTAGGGGTTTCGAGCCTCCGTCTTTCCGTTTTCCGTGGCTGGAAGTGCAGATCGTTTTTCTTCAGTAGTTGTTGTTGGGACATTGTTTCTGTTGGTGTAGACAGTGTCTAGCGGGGTGTGGCAAAGTAGAGGGATGCAGTTCCTCAGCAGACTTCTTGCCAAGAAGTCTAGATCTAGTATTGATCAGCAGCAAAGAGTGATCAAAGAGGACTGATTCGACATCAGTTGGCGAAGGATTTCCGGAAGGGAAATCATTTTTCAGAGGAACTGGGTTGTTGAGATTTTGTGTATTGGGTTAGCATTGGATGTGCTCTAGCCCTGAAAATTTGTGGAGGGACTAGAGTACACCTTATCTACAAGACCGAGAAAAGGATTTTGGAAATTCCATCTGGTTTGGGAAATATTTAATTAATTAATCTTTTTAATTAAGGACACTAAGTCTAACTTAGGAAAATTAAAAAATTAAAGTTAATTAAATTAAACATGTGATGAAATTGTCTTAAGTCACACGGATCAAGCTTTCTTTTAATCTTTGCCACTGATTCAAGATCTGATCATGGTCGTTGGTTTCCCAACGAGAAAAATATAAAGGAAAGGCTTGGGGTCATTTGGAGGAGACACACAGAGGTACAGCACTGAAGCTAAGCTAGAATTCTAGGGCGTGGTTTGCTAAGAATTTCCAGAAGTGTTTCAGCTGCAGAGAGGGGAGTTTAGGCAAAGGGGATGATCTGAACCCAGTGCCTAGAATCAGCAAGAGGCAGAGAGCAGCTTCCAGAGGTAGAACAGAAAAGCAGAGGCAACAGCAGCAGAGAGGGTAGCAGCTACGGAGCGTAGGGGCAGCTACAGCTACACAGGTGCTACGCAGTCTCTCTGGGGGCAGCGTTGGGCAGCAGGAGACCCTCTGGGGTTACGTAGAGTCCCTTAAGGGCAACGTAGGGTCTACGTCACCCATTCTGGCATTACGCAACCCTCTCCAGGCCACTGCAAAGGGACGCAGAGGCTGCAGAGGTTGATGCAGAGGCTTCAGGGGCAACGCTGGGGTTTCTAGGGCCAAGATCTGGCTGAGTCCTGTAAATCTCGTTTAAGTGTGTGGATCAATCAATATTTTGGCTTCAGAAAAGCAGGTTAGCTACAGATATATATTTTCTCTATCGGGTTTACCAAGTGTGGTGCCCAGATTTGTTGTATTCAGAAAACTCTTAATAAAAAAAAACCCTGCAACAGCCAGAAGACCGGTTTTCCCACATTGGGTTTTCCGGGGACTATTGTCCAAAAAATCCTTGTGTCACTTTGTCTATGTGTGCATGTCATTTTTATGTTTTAGATCTGAAACGGTTAAAGCCTGTTATGTGTTTGCTTCGATGTTAATCTGAAGTTTCAGCATTAATAACTTATTTAAGTAGGTGAAGCATAACCAGTTCTAATAGTAGATTTCTGAATAAGTAACATTCAGAAATTTTCACATGGTATCAGAGTGATTGCAGATCTAGCAGGGTCACCAGCAGAAGACTGAAGAATCTTGTTGCAAAAAGTAGTAGAGAGAGCAGCAGCAATAGTAGAAAGCCAGATCTGAAGGGACAGCGCAGTTTCAGAGGGAGCAGAGCCACGCAGAGGTCAGGGTGATGCAATCCTACGTTGTCTCCATGCAGACCAATGAACTTACTGTGCAGAGGCAGCGTTGGTACTGTCTACTCACGCAGAGGCCAACCAGGGTGACATAGATCTAAAGCTGTCTGATTCAGAAGTTCTAGAAGCAGAGCTGCAAAACTTCAGAAGATTATTGGTGCAGTTAAATTTCTGAAGTTTTCATAATTTAGCCTAAGCACTAGTGACAAAGAGCGGGAGGAGATCAGCTTCTCAAAGGATTTCTGGCCAAAGAAACTTGCAGATTGACAAGAGGATCGAAGAGAATTGAATCGTTGATTGATTTGGCAGATTTCCAAGAGAGGAAATCAATTGTCGGAGGAAGCAGAGGGTGCCTATTTCGCCAAGGGCCCTAGATCCAGATCTCTAGTGTAGAGAGGAGGAGCTCCGAAAGATTTCTGAGCAGATGGCACCTCACGAACTATGTGATCAGGATAGGTTGGATGTCCTGTCAAACTTTGCAATTTGGAAGGCTAGAATCCTGATAGTCTTGGAGGCATGTTATCTAAGAGACCATGCAAAACAGGTCTTGGCCACGCTGACCGATGCAGATCTCCTGAAGAAGCATAATGAAGCTGTGGCACAGGCCAAACAACTGATAATGGATGGAGTTAAGGACCATATTGTCCCACACATACCTGAGAAGAAAAGAGCTAACGAAATGTGGAAGGCCTCAACATCTCTATATGAGGGAAAGTCCGTCTAGAGGAAGATGCTTCTAGAGACTCAAATGTGGTCATTCATGATGACCAAGGGGGAAGACATGGAGCACTTTCTCTTCAGATTACAGTCGATCAGAGACCAGTTGACTGCCACGGGTGCAAAGGTGGAGGATGATGTGATGGTCAAGACTGCTCTCAATGCGGTCATAGATAAGTGGGAAACCTTGGTCCAAAGTATCTTGGGCAGAGCGAACATTCCCGACTGGGACAACTTGTGGGAAATCATGCGTCAAGAAAAACTCCGCAGATTCACCAAGAAGCAGTACAACACGGGATCTAGTAAGGTGAAGAAGGAAGATGAAGAGAATGCAGCCTTAGCATCAAAGAGGTAGCAAGGGAAGAAGAAGCGGGATCTATCAAAGATCAAGTGCTTCCAGTGTGGCGAACTAGGACATTTTGTCAGCAATTGTCCTCAGAAGAAAAAGGACAAGGAAGCTTCTTCTTCCAAGGCTGTTGTGGTGGATGATGGGTCAGAAGACGATTCAGTCATGAGCGCTCATGAACCACGAAAGTGGGGCAACATGGATCTATAGAGCAACTACAGAGTGGTGGCGGGATCCTTGAGCAGCTCATCTCTTGGATGACATCCGAGCTACGAGAGCCTTAAGACAGTAGCGGAACAAGTGGAGCAGTCGGTGCAAAGATTCACAGATGAAGCTGAGGTAGATCTGAAGGCTGGAAGGAGCAGCACAGTGCAGATGCAGCAGCAGCGTAGGGGTTGATGTGACTTCAGCAGCGCAGAGCAGAGCAACTTACGCAAAGCAGAGTTGCAGCAGCGTGAAGGCTTCAAGAGGACAGCGCTGCATAGCAGCAGCATGAGAGATTTCAACATACGGGACTGATGTGACTTCAACAATGCAGAGGGAGTCTGCTTATGCAGTGCAGAGCTGTAGTTGTGCATCATCCTTCAGATGACAGCACATATCAGCAGCCGATGGAGCTGTAGTGATGAGGATGCAGCCCAACTGACTTGGCTGTCAAAGATTGGGTAGGAGGTTCAGTTGTTTCTCTCAACAACTGAAGTTGCAGTGCAGCAAGTGGCAGCATGATGTAGCAGATTGAGAGGGAGCTGCAGTACAGATGTGGCAGTGGCGGTGGCAGCGTCATGGGCAGCAGTACAGAATGGCAACATCAGTGAAGTGATGAAGGCCAGCAGGCCAAGCATCAGCAGCATAGAAACCAGTGCCAAGATCTTGTGATACATGGCGTGATGTATTGCTAGAGCACACTCCATGCTAAGAGGGAGTGTTGAGATTTTGTGTATTGGGGTAGCATTGGATGTGCTCTAGCCGTGAAAATTTGTGGAGGGACTAGAGTACACCTGATCTACAAGACCCATAAAATAATTTAGGAAATTCCATCCGATTTGGGAAATATTTAATTAATTAATCTTTTTAATTAAGGACCCTAAGTCTAACTTAGGAAAATTAAAAGATTAAAGTTAATTAAATTAAACATGTGATGAAATTGTCTTAACTCACACGGATCAAGCTTTTTTTTAATCTTAGCCATTGATTCAACATCTAATCACGGTTGTTGGTTTCCCAGCGAGAAAAGTATAAAAGGAAGGCTTAGAGTCATTTGGAGGAGACACACAAAGGCAAAGCACTGAAGCTAAGTTGGAATTTTAGGGTGTGGTTAGCTAAGAATTTCCAGAAGTGTTCCAGCTGCAGAGAAGGGAGTTTAGGCAAAGGGGATGATCTGATCCCAGTGCCTAGAATCAGCATGAGGCAGAGAGAAGCTTCCAGAGGTAGCGCAGAGAAGCAGAGGAAGCAGCAACAGAGAGGGCAGCGGAGGGGCAGCTATAGCTACCCAGGTGCTATGCAGTCTCTCTCAGGGTAGCGTTGGGCAGCAAGAGACCCTCTGGGGTTACGCAAAGTCCCTCAAGGGCAGTGTAGGGTCTGCGTCACCCATTCTAGGGTTACGCAACCCTCTCCAGGCCAACGCAGAGGGATGCATAGGCTGCAGAGGCCGACACAGAGGCTTCAAGGACAGCGTTGGGGTTTCTAGGGCCAAGATCTGGCTGAGTCTTGTAAATCCTGTTTGAGGGTGTGTATCAGTTAATATTTTGGCTTCAGAACAGCAGGTTAGCTACAAATCTATATTTTCTCTATCAGGTTTACCAAGTGTGGTGCCCAGATTTGCTGTATTCAGAAAATTAGTAATAATAAAAACCTTCCAGCAGCCAGAAGACCGATTTTCCCACATTGGGTTTTTCCATGGACTATTGTCCAAAAAATCCTTGTGTCATTTTGTCTATGTGTGCATGTACTTTTTTTGTTTTAGATCTGAATCGGTGAAAGTATGTTATGTGTTTGCTTCGATGTTAATTTGAAGTTTCAGCATTAATAACTTATTTAAGTAGGAGAAGCATAACCAGATCTAACAATAGATTTATGCATAAGTAACATTCAGAAATTTTCACATGGGTTCCTTAGAGGGTTTCTAGCACCAAGAAACTTAGATCCGAGTTTTGCTAGGGCAGAAACACACGAGGGAGGAGTGAACTAGTTCGACATCTTTCAGTTGAGCAGAGATGGCCACACATGGACTGAGGGAACAAGACAGGTTGGATGGAGCATCCAACTTTGTCATCTGGAAGGCCAAAATCCTATCAGGCATCGTATCAAGCATCTCGCCAAGAGCTCAGTTGTTGTTCCTGTTGACGTTGATCCGTTGAAGAAGTATGTGGAAGCTCAAGCGAACGCTAAGTGCTTGATCATGGACAAAGTCAAGGATCATGTGGTCCCACACGTTGCTGAGAAGAATACAACACATGAGATGTGGACTTCCTTGACCACATTGTATCAGGGCACCTCTGTTCAGAGGAGAATGCTTCTGGAAAATCAACTACGACTATTCCAAATGCTGAAGGGAGAAGAGATCGACCCCTTCCTCATTAAGATTGAAGGTGATCCGTGATCAACAAGTTGCCATGGGGGCCACACCTGATGAAGGTCTTATGGTAAGGACTGCTCTGAATGCAGTTTCCAATGAGTGGGAGAACTTTGTCCAAGGCATCTTGGGCAGAGCAACACTTCCAAGTTGGGAAAACATGTGCGCATTTTTTCGACAAGAAGAGATCAGGAGGATGACCAAGGCGAGCATGAGTAGCGGAGGGATCAAGATCAAGAAAGAGGAGGAGGAAGATGTGGCTCTTGCATCTAAAGGACAGCAAGGGCAGCAGTGGAAGAAGAAGAAAGACCTTTCAAAGGTCAGATGCTTCAGGTGTGGTGAATTAGGACATTTCGCCACACAATGCCCTCAGAAGAAGAAGGGCAAAGAAGATTCTGATTCGAAGGTTGTTGCAACAAAGGACGATGATGGAGATGATGACGATGTGGCCATGAGGGCTCATGTGCCTCGAGAGAAGAGGTGGGGCGACATAGATCTGTAGTTCTTTTGAATTGCAGTGAGGGGCACGATCCTTGAGGTGCCCAAACTCTTGGATTACATACAAGCTACGAGAGCCCTTAATGATAGTAGTAGGATGACTGGAGTCCGTTGGTGCGAGGGATGATGGAGCAACATTGGCAAAGCTAGAAGGTTGATGACTGGAGCAGCGCAGAGCAGAGGCAGCAACAGCGTAGCAGCAGCACAGAGCACCAGAGGGTCAGTGCATATTAGCAGTAGAGGGTGTTTCAGTATCAGTTGCTTACTTCTCAGCAACTGAGTTGCAGTGTAGCAATTAGCAGTGGTAGTGTTATGGGCAGCATGATGCAGCGTTTGGGAAGGAGTTGCAGTACAGATGAGGCAATGTCAGTGGCAGTGACATGGGAAGTAGTACAGATAGTAGCAACCCAGTGGATGAGTGGCAGCAGCCGAGCATCGGCAGCGCAGAGGACCGATGCCAGGGATCAGAGTAATGCTTTTGGTGAGAAGTGTTGTTAGAGCACATTCCTCGCTAAGAGAGAGTGTTGATTTTTGGGTAGCATCGGATGTGCTCTAGCTCTGAAACTTTGTGGAGAGGCTAGAACACATGAAATCTCCGAGACCCAAAAATCGTTTGGAGAAATTCCACCTAGAGCTTAAGTTATTCAAATAATTAATTATTTTAATGGGGACCCTAAGTCTAGCTTAGGGAAATTAAAAAATTAAAGTGAATTAATTTAAACATGTGGGTGAGAATGTTCTAAGTAACGAGGATCAAGCCTTTTCTAATTTTAGCAGTCGATTAGAGATTAGATAATGGCCGTTGATTCGTCAACTGGAAAAGTATTAAAGGAAGGCTTCGGTTCAGTTGGAGGATACACACATAGGCTGAATTTGGTGAACGAATTCTTCTGACGGAGCAGTGCTCGAACGAAGATCAGATCTGAGTAATTCAGTGCAATGAGGGGCAGTTCGGTAGTGAGATTTGCATCCAAAGCCGAGAATACAATAGCAGAGAGGAAGATCAGCGCCAGAGGCAGTGCATGCCCAAGAGGGGTAACGCAGAGCTAGCAGGGATCACGTAGAGCCAGAGAGGGTGACACAGTCACTCATAAAGCTGCGTTGGGGTTTCTGTGGGGCAGATCGGGCAGTTATCCAGCAGATCAATTTCTGAGCCGAGATGGCTCATGGAGAGGGTGACACAGCCACTGCGAGAGGTGACACAGTCTAGCTTGTTGTAGTCATTGCTCAACAACACTGGAGACTGCGCAGTCACCTTGGGGTTTATTCATCCAGTTGTTGGATCAGCCATAACATCTATCTCCGGATAGAGGTACTTTTGCAAAGGATTTTCTCTATTGGGTGAGCCGGATTTGGCACCTTCGTTTCTATTCAGAAATCTGCTTAATAATAAAAACCTTAGAACTGTTGCACCATTTTTCCCGTATTGGGTTTTTCCGGGTGCATTTGTCCGAAAAATATGTGTCCTTTGTCTAGATGGTTTTCTTATTCTTCAGTACTTTATATGTATAATTGTGTAGGTTGCAATGTATTTACTTTAATGTTTTCATGAATTATTCATAAAATAACTTGTTAAGTTAAATCAAACAAGTAAGAGAAGTAAATCAGATTTATTGCAGTAGGATTTTTGTTTAGAAGATTCAGAAATTTTCACAGTCTTCCGGTGGGATGCAGTTTTTGTTGGGCAGAAAAAGCGTCAGAAATCGAAGAAAAAATAGCACAGATAAGTATGCAAAATCAAGATGTCTCTGAATCATCTTCTAGAATGGAAGAATCTTCGCATGCTTGTCAAGTTCAACATCTACAGGTATTTGGTATATTGATAGCGGGTTTTCAGCCCACATGACTGGAGTACGAGAATACTTCTCGAGCTATCAGGAAGAACAAATGGACTTCCAGATTACTATGGGAAACAGAACAAAATGTACTCTGAGAAAATTCCTAGATCTTACAATCTAAGGAATCCTACTGCAACTATCTACATTACTTCTCCTATTATGTAAATTGCATTTACAGAATTAATTCAAACCTGAATTATTGAAGCAACTACTGAAGCAACCGACACTTAATTAAAATGATTCTGAAACAAGGAAATTGAGCAAGAAATCAATCACACATAGGACACCTTTATTTTGGACTAAGTCCCCGGAAAAACCCAATGCGGGAAAATCGGAGCAGCAGATCTGAGGGTTTGTATTATTAAGCAGTAGCAATTTCTAGATACCTGAAGAGTTATTCAGTTACATAAAGAAATATTGGGAGAAAGAAAACTGTGAGAATACCTCACTCAATCACTGGAAAATCCAGTTGATCCGGACACTGGAGAAGCTACCCTTGGAGGTCACTGGGCAGCCTCTGCGCAGTCACTGCACAGGCCCTATGTCACCTCCTCTAAGCATTGTGTCACCCCAACTGTGGATCAATTTAACTCCCGAAATCACAGATCTCAACTTCCCAGTCTCACACCCCGGCTTCTGGCTTCTGGATCAGTTCCGATAGTGAAATCTTGGAAACCCTTTGAGCCCCTGCGCAGCCTCTGCGTAGCCCTGCATGGCTCTGCGCAGCCTCTGCATCACCCTGACTGGCTCTATTGGACGTCTCTCTGCCTCTCTCTGTTGATGATTCTTCGGTTGAGAAAATCTCTCCCAGGATGCTATCTCTGCCCCTCACTGCACTAAGTCACTTAGATCTGATCTTCGTCCAAACACTGCTCCCTCAGAAGAATTCGAACTCAAGATTCACTCCGTGTGTCTTTCCAAATGACCCTCAAGTCTTCCTTTATAGTCTTCTTGTTGAGAAATCAATGGTCGAGATTAGATCTCTAATCAACGGCTAATATTATATTAGACTTGATCTTTGCTTTTTCTAGAACATTCACACTATGTTTTATTAATTCCCTTTAATTATTTAATTTCCCTAAGTTAGACTTAGGGTCTCCATTAAAATAATTAATTATTTTAATAAAGCATGATCTGAGTGGAATTTTCACAAACCATTTATGGGTTCTTTGGAATACTCGTGTCTAAACCTCTCCACCAAATTTGGGGCTTAGAACACTTTCCAATGCTACAAAAATCAACACTCCCTCTTAGCGAGGAAGGTTCTCTAACAATATGCTTGTTGCATACTGTTCCGTCCCTAAAGCATCCTCTGCGATGCTGATGTCCATCAACCACTACGTTGTTGCTGCCACTGTACTGTTGCCCATGACACTGCCACTGCCACTATTGCATCTGTACTACAGCTCCCTCTCAAGTGTTGCATCTGCTATGCTGCTAGCACTGCCACTGCTAACAATGTATCTGCACTGCAACTCAGCTGCTGAGAGAAGCAGCTAGACTCACCCAAAACTAAACAAGTGTTTAGTGGATGCACCTCGGTGCTAAAGACTCTGACTGCTGGTAACTACTGCGTTGTCCCTTTGATGCATTGTGTTGTTGTTGCTCTGCACTGTGCAGCACTGATCTGCACTGCGTTGCATTCCTGTGCACTATGCTGTTACTGCTACGCTGATGTTGCTCTGTTTTGCGTTGCTACCTATTGCATTGTCGTCTCCATCACTCCTCGGCTCCTACTGAAAACTCCTCTATCCCGCTATTGCTGATTTTGGGCTCCCGTAGCAAGGTATTGATCCATGAGGTGGGCTCCTCAAGGATCATGCCCAACTGAAGTTCAGGGTGAACAACAGTTCAATGTCACCCCACTTCTCTCCTCGAGAAGTGTGGGCAGTCACAGCGAACTCATCATGTTCGATCTTTACAGTTGCAACCTTCGGATCATGCTTCTCATCCTTGTCCTTTTTCTTCAAAGGACACTGTGATGCAAAGTGGCCCATTTCACCACATCTGAAGAATTTCACCTTCGAGACATCTCTATTTTGTCTTTGTTGCCCTTGCTACCCCTTCGATGCGAGGGTTGCATTCTCCTCCTCCTCAAGAATTTTAGATCCACTCCCACTATTGTCGTCAAGCTTGCACTTGACTCGATCTCTCCTCAACTCTTCCTCCTGAAGTGCTGACCACATCTGCTCCAAACTAGGAAGCATAGCCCTGCCCAAAATGCTTTGGAAAAAAACTTGCCACTCCTCTGTTGACGAAGATAGGTTGAATTCCACGGCTTGCAACTGATCTCGAATCTTCTAAAGCCTCGTAAGGAATGGAGCAATGCGCTCCCCTTTCCGTATCTGGACCATCCGGAGCTTCTGCTCCAAGTACATCTTCCGCTGCTCAAAAGTTCCTTCGTACAACAAGGACAAGGCCTCCCACATCTCCCTGGCGGTGTTCTTGCTAGCTACATGAGAGACTATGTGATCCTTGACACCAT
Source organism: Pinus albicaulis (assembly GCA_034641835.2). Taxonomy (NCBI): domain Eukaryota; kingdom Viridiplantae; phylum Streptophyta; class Pinopsida; order Pinales; family Pinaceae; genus Pinus; species Pinus albicaulis. Next base: position 771,321,822 of record CM076574.1, on the reverse strand, counting down.
CAAGGATTATCCTCTTGGCATTTGCCATATCAGACTGGTACTTCTTAAGTTGATCTAGATCTAAATGTACAACAACCATATTCGCCACGAATGTCTTAAGATTGTACTCATCCAGAAGGAATTGAATCCTTTCCTTCCAGATTACATAGTTGGAGGAACCCTCCAACCGGTCCTGGTCTCTAAGACCATGAGCTGCCATCTTAGTCAAACAACTGTCGAACTGCTTCCTCTTTCTTCCCCTCTGCGCAGCACTAGGCAGGCTTACGCACTCCTCCTGGATCTCATAGATCTGCTGCCCTAATCTGCTACTCAGATCCTGGAAAAATGTTGAAATCCTCGGCTAGGAACTCACTAAGGAAGAATTCCCCTCTATGTGCTTTTCTCTTTCTTCTGACACTTCTCTGCCTGACAACTACCTGCAAAAAAAACTACGTCCCTCTAGCACTACGTGAAGGCTCTGCGCTGCTCCCTCTACCTCGGCAAAATCTCGAATTGGAAGTCCTACCTCTCTATCAACTCACTTAGAGAGAGACAACGTTGAAACTTCAACCCTTCTGGCTAGAACTGCGCAATCCCTCTGAGAATTCGATCTGTTGTTGTTGCAGCAATTTGGCCTTCTCTTAAGAGTCAGATATGCTCTTTCTTTTTCACATCAAATGCTCTGATATCATGTGAAAATTCCTAGATCTTACAATTTAAGGAATCCTACTACAACTATTTGAGTTACTTCTATTATGTAAATTGCATTTACAGAATTAATTCAGATGTGAATTATTGAAATAACTACTGAAGCAGCCTACACTTAATTAAAATGATTCTGAAATAAGGAAACTAAGCAAGACATAAATCATACATAGGACACCTTTATTTTGGACAAATTCCCTGGAAAAACCCAATGCAGGAAAACCGGTGCAACAAACCTGAGGGTTTGTATTATTAAGCAGTAGCAATTTCTGAATACCTCAAGGGTTATTCAGTTACAGAGAGAAATATTGGTAGAAAGAAAATTGTGAGAATACCTCACTCAATCACTGGAAGATTCGGTTGATCAGACACTAGAGAAGCTGCCCCTGGAGGTCACTGCATAGCCTCTGCGTAGGCTCTGCGTCACCTCCTCTAAGCACTGCGTCACCCCAGTTGTGGATCGATCTGATTCCCGGAATCAGAGATCTCAGCCTCTCAGTCTCACACCCCAGCTTTCGGCTTCTGGATCAGTTCTGACAGTGAAATCTCGGAAACCCTTTGAGCCCCTGCGCACCCTGTGCGTAGCCCTGCGTGGCTCTGCGCAGCCTCTGCGTCACCCTGATTGGATTTTAGTTAGCTCTACTGAACGTCTCTCTGCCTCTCTCTGTTGATGATTCTCCAGCTGAGAAACTCTCTCTCTCCGGATGTTATCTTTGCCCCTCACTGCACTTAATCACTTAGATCTGATCTTTGTCCGAGCACTGCTCCGTCAGAAGAATTTGGTCTCAAGATTCACTCCATGTGTCTTTCCAAATGACCGTCAAGTCTTCCTTTATAGTCTTCTTGTTGAGAAATCAACAGCCGAGATTAGATCTCTAATCAATGGCTAAGATTATATTAGACTTGATCTTTGCTTTTTCTAGATCATTCACACTCTGTTTTATTAATTCCCTGTAAATATTTAATTTCCTTAAGTTAGACTTAGGGTATCCATTAAAATATTTGTTATTTTAATAAAACATGATCTGAGTGGAATTTTCACAAACAGTTTTTGGGTTCTTTGGAATACATGTGTCTAAGCCTCTCCACCAAATTTGGGGCTTAGAGCACTTTTCGATGCTACAAAAATCAACATACTCCAGCAAGTAGAGGCACCATAGCATTTCAGACGAAGGCAGGAACCAACATCAAAGCCACTAATGTGCTACATGTGCTCAGGTTAGGAATTAATCTGATTTCAGTGTCCCGGTTACAGGACAAGGGATATGATGTATACTTCATTGGAAAGAAGGTATACGTCAAACCTCCAAACAAACTATATAGATTGCAGCTCGAGCTTCCAATAGCACTGATAGGCAGCAAGCTTGATGGAGAAAAAGATCTGAATGAACTATGGCACAGGCAAATAGGACACTTGCACCATGGAGCACTAAGGATGCTCAGAGAGACTATTACAGGAGTTGCAGTCCTCAGTACTGAGCGCGATGACATATGCAGAGGATGCGTACTAGGGAAGTACGCTAAGGCAGCGTTTCTCAGAAGTGACACCAGAGCAAAAGGCATATTAGGATTGATAAACTCAGATATTTGTGGCCCAATGTCCACAAGAGCTCTTAGCGGTGGCAAATACTTTGTCACCTTTATTGATGATCACTCCAAAAAAACCTGGATCTACTTCCTAAAGACCAAGGATGAGGTCTTTGATCGGTTCAGAGAGTTGAAGGCTCTCGTGGAGAACATGACAAGGAAAAAGGTAAAGTTATTGTGCTCAGATAAATGTGGAGAGTACACGAATAGAGACTTCACAGATTTCTGCGCAAAGGAGGGCATCAAAAGAGAGTGGACAACTCCATATAATCCACAGCATAATGGAGTAGCGGAGCGGAAAAATAGAACTATTGTTGGGGCAGCAAAGACTATGTTATATGACCAGGACTTTCCTAGATTCTTATGGGCAGAGGCATGCAACACAGCGGTGTATATTCAGAATAGAACCCCTCACAGAGTATTGGGGAAGAAAACGCCTGAAGGAGTCTTCACAAGGAGAAAGTCGGAAGTGAGTCATCTCAAGATATTCAGAAGTATGGCATATTGTCACATTCCAGACGAGAAGCATAGTAAATTGGATCAGACTGCAGAAAAGGGGTATCTCGTAGGATATAGCGAGACCTCAAAAGCATACAAAATCTACATTCCTGGCAGCAGGAAAATTGTAGTAAGACGAGTTACAAAGTTCATGGAAGATGGAGCTTTCAGGAAATCTCGTGAGATGCCAGCAAAAGAACAATCAACGAATGTTCCATTAGTCCAACAGCAGGAGGGAGGACAAGCAAGAGGATAGACACGAGGATCGAGTACAGTGACCAGTACCAGCATTTCCTCAGGAGGAGATTTTGGCAGTTCTTAGCAGATGGAACAACAGGAACCAAAGGAGGATTTGAGGGAGCCTCCTACCACCAGTGGTAGAACTAGTAGGGAAGTACAACAGACACCGAAGGACGCAGAGGAGTTAGTTGGAGCTCCCAGAAACGACAAAAGGCAGCATAGGCAACCTGACAGATACCAAGCCTTGCTAGCACAGGTTGAAGAACCTTCCAATTTTCAGGAAGTCGTACAACACCAAGTATGGGTGGATGCCATGGTAGAAGAGTACAGGTCTATCATGATGAATGATTTCTGGGAAGTGGTACCTAGACCTGAGGATAGATCAGTTGTAGGATCAAGATGGATCTACAAGATCAAGTACACTACAGATGGCAATGTAGAGAAGTACAAGGCTAGGTTCGTAGCAAAGGGGTACGCACAGAAGGAAGGAATAGATTATGAGGAGACCTTTGCCCCTGTAGCCAGATATACCTCTATCAGATTTGTTATATCCCTAGTAGCTCAGATGGGATGGGAGATTCACCAGAAGGATGTCAAGACAACATTTTTGAACAGGGTGATAGAAGAGGAAGTGTACATAGAATATCCTGAAGGCTTAGAGACCCATGAGAAGAGAACTCATGTATGTAGATTGAAGAAAGCCCTCCATGGGCTCAAGCAAGCACCCAGAGCATGGTATGGTCGGATTGATACTTACTTGCAGCAGTTGGGATTCGTCAAGAGTGATGCAAATCCCAATCTCTATTATCTGATGGGAGAATGAGCCACTCATTCTGGTATTATACATAGATGATTTGTTTCTTACAAGATCATCTATGCTTATAAAGGACTGCAAGAATAATATTGAAGCAAAATTCGACATGAAGGATATGGGGTTGATGAATTATTTTCTAAGGTTGGAAGTTTGGTAGAAAAATGGGGAGATCTTCCTTGGGCAAGGAAGATATGCTACAGAGATTCTGAAGAGATTCAGAATGCAGGATTGTCAACCCATGGCGACACCTATGTTCACCAACTAGAAGAAAATAGATGCATCAGGAGACAAGGAAGTAGACCCCACCTTGTACAAATAGCTCATTGGGCCACTCATGTATCTGGTCAACACTAGGCCAGGCATTTGTTTCGCTATCAACACCCTTAGTCAGTTCATGGTGGAACCGAAAAGGGTACATTGGGCAGCAGCTCAGCACATTCTCAGATATGTGCATGGAATAGTCGGATATGGGTTGAAATACAGCTGAGGAGATGATGTCAGATTGAGCAGATTCACAAATGCAGATTGGGCAGGGAGTTCAGCAGACCAAAAAAAGTAACTCTGGGTACTGCTTTAGTGTTGGATCAAGAGTGATCTCTTGGTGCAGCAGGAAGCAGAAGTTTGTAGCTCTTAGCTCAGCGGAAGCAGAATATACGGTAGCCAGCACAGCAACGTGTGAAGCTATATGGCTTAGGAAGCTGCTTCTGAGCTTGTTCAGGAAGAGGATGGAAGCGACCAGTGTTTACTGTGATAATCAGAGTTGTATCAAGATCTCTGATAATCCAGTGTTTCATGATCGGCTGAAACACAGAGATATCTGATGTCACTTTATCAGAGACTGTGTTCAGCATGGGGAAGTACAGCTACAATATGTCCCCACAGGAGATCAGGTAGCAGACACACTCACAAAGGCTCTAGGAAGAGCTAAGTTCATTCAATTCAGGAAGCAGATGGATATGGTAGAGAACCCGTTTCAGTAGCAGAAACAGATGAGTCCTCAGTTGCAGCAACAACAAATGAGAGGGAGTTGCAGTGAAAATGCAGTAGTTGGCAGCGATACGCAGGGTCAGCAACAGCATAAATGCAGCAGCGCAGTAGTTGGTGGACAATAGTGTCAGACACCAGCAGCGCAGTAGTTGGTGGACAATAGTGTCATACATCAACAGCGCAATAGTTGGTGGACAATAGTGTCAAACATCAGCAACGCAGAGGGAGATGTTACAGAGTCAGGGTGATGCTTCAGCAGGTTGCATTACTAGAGCACATTCCTCTCTAAGAGGGAGTGTTGATTTTTAGTAGCATTGGATGTGTTATAAGTCTCAAATTTTGCAAGAGGCTTAGACACATGTAGTCCAAAATACCGAGAAAGCGTTTTGGGAAATTCCACTCAGATGAGGTTTCATTAAAATAATTAATTGTTTTTAATGGCAGCCTAAGTCTAAACTTAGGGAATTAAAATAATTAATGTGTATTAATTAGGTGTGAATCGTCTAGAAAAAGACGAAGATCAAGTCAAGTTAATTTTAGCCCTTGATTATGTTTTAATCTAGGCCATTGGTTTCTCAACGAGAAGATTATAAGGACTTCGATGGGTATTTGGAAAAATACCAGGGAGATACTTGGTTGCCCAAGAAGATCGATTTTCTCACTGGTTGAAGTTCGGCAAGAGAAAATCGAATCAGAGGGAGAGTTGCAAGTTGGAGAGAGAGGGACAGTGCAAAGGCTCTGTAGGAACAAAGACAGCGCAGAGGCTGTGACGCTGGGACTGCGCAGAGGCTATGACGCTGGGATTGCGCAGAGGCTGACGCTGTGAGGCTGTAGGGCCTCTCCAGGGTCAGAATTTCACTATGAAGCGTGAGAAAAATTGTTTGTAAAACTTTTCACAAAAATTACTCTTCTATTGTGTTGGTTGTATTTTGTACATGAGATTTTGTTGAAGAACAATAAAACCCTCATCTGTTGCACCAGTTTTCCCACATTGGGTTTTTTCAAGGATGATTGTCCAAAAATAATTGTCATTGTCATTGTGCTTGTGCTAGCATTTTTCCTTGCATTTACTTCCGCATAATTTTTTGTGAAGGTTGCAGTAGAATTTATTTCGATATTTACTGTGTAATACCATAAATAACTTATATCCAAATTGATAAGTAGAAGAAATAAAATCAGTGATTGCAATGGGGGTTCTATTTTATAATTCTTCATAGCGTTGGGAAGAAGGAACAAGTTCTTGCCTAATAAAGGCATCCCAAATAAGGCATTATAATGAAGTTGAAAGGCATCCCACTGCCACTCAAACAACCAATGTCTTGAAAGCTCCTCTCCCTCCTACTAATACTTAAACAAACAATGCAAATCAATCTCAACCCCTACTCTCTTTAATATCTCCAATCATGAACAAAAGGAGTACATCAAGGTGTCCACTTAGGGAGAAGGTAGTGGTTTGCTTCGCCAAGTCCTTATCTCACTTCTCTTCTTTCCAAATGATGTGGTCTCGTTGGCCTCCACTCCAAATGAATTATAGAGTCAGTTGGATGCATTGGGTTAGTTTTGTGATCTTAATTTTTTATTTTTGTGAATGCTACTTATTAAAAATCACATTCGTATTCTTATGGAATGTGATTGTTTCCTCAAAATCAAGCATACTGTTGAGATTTTGGGTAGCATCTTATGTGCTCTAGCACTGAAACATTGTGGAGGGGCTAGGACACATGAGATCTCCAAGACCCATAAATTGTTTGGAAAAATTCCACCCGGTGTGAAAGTTATTCAATAAATTAATTATTTTAATGGAGACCATAAGTCTAACTTAGGGAAAATTAGATAATTAAACGGATTTAATTTAAACATGTGGGTGAGAATATTCTAAGTAACATGGCTCAAGTCTTTTTTAATCTTAGCCGTTGATTATAGATTAGATTACGGCCATTGATTTTTCAACGAGAAAAGTATTAAAGGCTTGGGGCCAGTTGGAAAACACACACAGAGTGGTAGCACTCGAGCTAAGTCGAAATTATGGGGCGCGATTTGCTAAGAATTTTCGAGTGAGCTTGTAATGCTAGTGAGGGGCAGATAGACGAGGGATTATTCAGATCCAAGGCCGAGAATACTAAGGCAGAGAGGTAGATCTGTACCAAGCAGCGCAGAGACCAGCAGGAGGGACGCAGCCCAGCCAGGCTCACGCAGAGGCAGTGTAGAACACAGAAGGGTGACAAAGAGGCAGCCTGTGTTGTGCAGTAGCTACGTTGGGCAGTTGAAGCTGACGCAGAGGCTGGAGGAGCAACGTTGGGGTTCTAGTGGGCCAAAAGGGGCTCGGATTCAGTATTTTTCAGAGGAGTGCTTCCTCGATTGAATCAGCTATATTTTCTGTCTCCGAGTGATAGGTACATCTATTGTGAATTCTCTGTTGGGCAAACCATTACTGGTGCCCTTGATTGTATTCAGATATTTTTCTTAATAAACAAACCCTCTAAGAGTTGTTGCACCGGTTTTCCCGCATTAGGTTTTTCCAGGGACATTGTCCAAAAAACACTGTGTCCCTTGTCATGTGTGTGCTATGCTTCAGTAAATGATCTGTATGTATGTGTAGGCTGCAGTTGTGTTTACTTTGATATTTTACTTAATATTTCAGAAAATAACTTGTTAATTAAATCAAACAAGTAGGAGAAGTAAATCAAGATACTGTAGTAGGGTTTCTATATTCAGAAATTTTCACATGGTATCAGAGGGGGATTGCAGATCAAGATGAAGCCATTAGCATAGGGCAGAAGATTTTTTTGCTGCAGGAGGGCAATTGTTGAGATTTTGTGTATTTGGGGTAGCATCAGTAGTGCTCTAGCTTCCAAATTTTGTGGACAGACTAGAGTACACTTGATCTACATGACCCAAAAAGGGATTTGGGAAATTTCATCTGGTTTAGGAGATATTTAATTAATTAATTATTTTAATGTACTTCCTAAGTCTAAACTTAGGAAAATGAAATAATTAAAGTTAATTAAATTAAACATGTGATGAAATTGTCTTAAGTCACACAGATCAAGATTTCTTTTAATCTTAGCCATTGATTCAAGATCTGATCATGGTCATTGGTTTCCCAACGAGAAAAGTATAAAGGAAAGACTTAGGGTCATTTGTAAAGACACACAGACGCAGAGCACTGACGCTAAGCTGAGATTCTAGGGCGGATTTGCTAAGAATTCTCAGAAGTGTTTCAGCTGCAGAGAGGGGAATTTAGGCCAAGGGGATGATCTGATCCCGGGGTCTAGAATACACAAGAGGCAGAGATCAGCTCAGAGAACAGCGCAGAGAAATAGGGAAGCTGCAGCAGCAAGGACAGCGCAGTCCCTCCAAGGACAGCGTGATTTTCAGCAGGAAACCCTCAAGGGTTACGCAAAGACCCTAAGGGACAGCGTAAGGCCTGTGTCACCCAGTCTGGGGTAACGCAGTCCTTTCCGGAGCAGCGCTGAGGGACAGAGGGGCTTCAGGGGTAGCGTTGTTGAAATTTGGGTACCAGAGGACAAGTGGTTCCCTAAGGCTTTGATCTTTAGCCTAGGGAAAAGTGTCCGAAAGAATTTAACTTTTTCTCCTAAAGTGACTTTATAAGTTGTAAAGTCAAATCTAATTTAAAAGTGACTTTAAGTGATAAAGTTACAAAGTCTAATTTTAAAGTGACTTTAATAAAGTCAATGTGAAATTAGAAAGTGAAAAGTGACTTTGGAAATAAATGACTAAGAGAGTCTTTATTAAAGTGGGGTGAAATAAAAAATAGAAAGTGAGATTTAAATGCACATTTAATCTCAAACCTAGATATAAAGCTATCTCAGCCATTGGATTTAGGGATTCGAGGCAAGTGGCACGAATTTAGAGGGTGGAAAAACAGCATATACTGCAGCACATTTTTCGAGGTCCGCACATCAACAAGGAGGCACAGAAATCGAAGTTCGTACAGCAGAGAGAGAATAGTTTTTCTGAAATCCGTACAGTAGCAAACAGCACAAAAAACGAGGTTCGTACAACAGCCGTACAACACGAAAATCGAGGCAGCAAGTGGCACAGTTTTTCGAGGGAGGCCGTACAGTTGTTCCAGCATTGTTTTCGATGTTGTTCGTACAACATTTAAGGCTGTACTTTCTGCTGATATTTTTCTGTGTATTTGGCACGAAAATTGAGGCGGAGTTTGTGCACGGTTTTCGAGATAAGTAAAATACTGATTGCTGATTTTTTTACTGTATTTTGTCTCACTGTAAAAGTAATATTCAGAAATAAAGAGAAGCTTTCGAACTGGTTTTCCCCAAGAGTTATAGGAGTTTTTCCAGGGTCATATTGACCAAAAATCAGCGTGTCATTTTCTGTGTGTGTGGCTGATATATTTTCTGAGTTTTTATCTCTTCATTTCCAGTGCTTTGAAATTTCCAGAATTTGTGTTTTCAGAAAATATTTATTATTTCCAGCTTGTTGAATGAATGGTTATGGGAATGAGCATTTAACTACATGGAAGTAATAAGGAGAAACTGAAAACCGAGGTTGCACTAAAATTTCTACATGGTATCAAAGCTTGGGTGGTTGAAAAGTGCAGTTTGGGACAGCAAGTGAAAAATTACAGCGAGCTGATTTTTCACACAGAAAACTGAACCTTTACCACAACAGTGAAATTTTCAGTTTGTTAGGACAGCAAGCATGTCTTTCGGCTTGAAGGTGGAGGAGAGGTTGGATGGGCATAGCAACTACAGTACATGGAAGGAAAGAATGCAGAGCATCTTTGACGAGGTAGAAGTCGGGTATAATGGTGCATACCCAACAGCGCCCTGTTAATGTGCCTGTTGACCCTGTTCAGCTAGCAAACTTTAAAAAGAAGAATAACAAGGGTAAGAGATTGATTCTGGATGGTATTAAAGACCATTGCATTCCTCATGTGAAAGGAAAGAGACTTTCTCATGAGATGTGGACAACATTGACCAATCTCTACTAGAGTACCAATGAAAACAGAAAAATGGTCCTAAGGGAGAAGTTGAAGGCCATTAAGATGGCAAAGACTGATAGTGTTACTGCATACCTCACAAAGATCACTAATGTGAAAGATGAGTTGGTAGCAGTTGGAGATGTCATTCCACCCACTGAGTTGGTGCATATTACAGTGAATGGCCTTCCCAGTATATAGTTGAACTTTGCTGAAGGGATTGTTGCACGGGAGACCCTTCCCACTTGGGAGAGGTTGTGGAATGATTGCATACAGAATGAAATCAGAAAGAACTAGCTTGGGGCAGCGAAACCAGTTGAGGAGGATGACAATGTAGCGTTGTTAGCAGGAGGCAAGAAAGGCAAGGGAAAGAAGCAAAGCTTCTACAAGTGGTGGTGGGGGCAAAGGCAAAGGTAAAGGTAAACAGGTGAACACAGAAGGACTATTCCAAGGTGAAGTGTTGGAATTGTCAGAAGACGAGACACTATGAAGTTGTGTGTCCGGAGAAGAAGAAGAAGGGAAAGAACAAGACCATGGCAGCATCAGCAGAGATAGAGGACTTTTCGGAGAGCTTTGACCGAGATTTTGGGTTCATTGCTTGTGAGTCCACTAGTACAGAATCACCTGCCACGGAGGTTGAGAGGGAGTGTGCATTTCCCTCCACTAGCGGAGCATCTTCAAGTATTTGGTATGTTGACGGTGGGGCTTCACGTCGTATGACAGGAGTTCGTGAGTACTTCTCAAAGCTTTCAAAGAGTGGCATTGATATAGAGGTAGTACTCAGAGATGACATCATTGTTAGAGCAGTCAGTGTGGGGACATTGACATTTAATAGGGAACCCAAACCTCCCTTGAAAGTGTCGGATGTTCTATATGTGCAAGGGATGAGGAAGAACCTTATATCCGTCTTAGCATTGGAGGACAGAGGGTATGAGGTATTGTTCAAGAGAGGACAGGTGCTTATATATCCCAGGGGCGCTCCAGCTAATTCAACTAGAGTGCGTACAAGTTTGCGTTTCAGCCCCTTTTGACATTGAGTAGTAGTACCGGCAGCAGAGCTAGCAGTTCACAGCTATGCGAGATTTGGCACCGCAAGATGAAGCACGTGTACCATGGAGCCTTGAGGAAATTGCAGGAGATCACTACAAGTGTGCCAGATTTTAGTTCTGATCACATTGATACATGCAGAGGATGTGCTATGGGGAAGTTTTCCAAATCCCCTTTTCCCAGCAGTGGCAGTAGATCGACTAGGATTCTTGATTTGATTCATACCGATGTGAGCGGTCGGATGTCTCATGTTTCCTTGAGTGGATATGAGTATTATGTTTTATTCATTGATGATCACTCCAGGAAGACCTGGATTTATTTCTTGAAGACCAAGAGTGAGGTCTTCAAGCGGTTTCAGGAGTTCAGAGCTCTTGTGGAGACTCAGACAGGTTGGAAGATCAAGTCCCTCAAGTAAGACAATGCAGGGGAGTACACCCTTGGTGAGTTTGTTGATTATTGTGCAGAGGCAAGCATCAGGAGGGAGTTCACAGTTCCTTACAAACCCCAGCAGAACGGGGTTGCAGAGAGGAAGAACAGATCCGTCATTGGGGCTGACAAAGCCATGCTACATGATTAGAGGTTACCGTTGTTTTTGTGGGCAGAGGCCTGCAACACTGCTATGTATTTGCAGAACAGGAGTCCACGCTGTGCCTTGGGGCATGTGACTCCGGAGGAGGCTTTTTCTGGGAAGAAGCCTGATGTTGGTCATTTTCATATCTTTGGGTGTATTGCATACTCCTATGTACCCAAGGAGAAGAGGACCAAGCTAGAGCCCACTGCGGGGAAGGGTATCTTTGTGGGCTACAGTGAGACCTCGAAAGCATTTCGGATTTATATTCCTACACAGAGGGGAGTTGTTGTCAGGTGGGATGTGAAGTTCGAGGAGGACAGGGCTTTTAGGAGGTCACGGGAGTTAGAGTATCTGGATTCACCAGAACCTCGGGAGAAGTTGAGTCAGTCACAGGGATCCAGTGGGCAGGGATCAAGAGGTACATCGACTACGGTGTCAGGTCCGTCAGTGAGAAGTGGCTCGTAGAGTCAAAGGGGTGGTGCTTCGGGCAGCATGCAGAGCAATCCGCAGAGCAGTTCACTAGGTAGTCCACTGATGGATAGTTCACACGGTACTTTAGCATCTACAGGTACAGGTTCATGCAGGAGGACAGCAGACAGACATTCAGGAGTTCAAGCTTCTGATGACAATGAGGAGTTTCACTCTCCGGTGGGAGAGGTGTGCTCAGGGAAGAGGAAGCCCAAGTGGCTTCAGGATACCTTGAGAGAGGCCACATCTGTTGCTGGGCCGAAGAGACCGATCAAAGAGAGTAGACCACTTGAGCGGTTCTGTAGCTATATGACAATGGTTGCCAACATCGTTGACTCTGAGCCTTCTAGCTATGAGGAGGCAGCTAGCCAGTAGGTCTAGAAAGAGGCCATGCAGGGGGAATATTCTTCTATCATGAAGAATGATGTTTGGGAGGTGGTGCCGAGGCCTGAGGGCAAATTCGTGGTTACTTCCAAATGGCTTTACAAGGTAAAGCACGCTGCAGATGGCAGCATCGAGAAGTTCAAGGCAAGATTTGTGGCTAAAGGGTTCTCCCAGGTAGAGGGAGTTGATTATGAGGAGACTTTCGCTCTCGTGGTTCGATATACATACATTCGCCCCATTATATCGATAGCAGCAGAGATGGGTTAGAAGATCCACCAGATAGATGTGAAGACCGCATTTCTCAATAGCTTCATACAGGAGGAGGTGTACATTGAGCAGTCGCAAGGCTTTGAGGTGCATGGGAAGGAGTCCGATGTATGCAGACTGAAGAAGGCACTTTATGGCCTGAAGCAAGCTCCTAGAGCTTGGTACTCCAAGATTGATACATACTTGCAGGAGATGGGTTTCACAAAGAGTGATGCAGATCCAAACCTATACTTTATTGTGATAGGTGAGGAGCCTCTCATTCTGGTGTTGTATGTGGATGACTTGGTCATTATGGGTGCAAAGAGACTCATAGAGGGCTGCAAGAGAGATCTTGCTTCGGAGTTCGAGATGAAGGACATTAGCTTGATGCATTACTTTTTGGGTTTGGAGGTGTGGCAGGAGGAGGGGCATTTCTTCCTGGGACAGGGGAAGTATATTGTGGACATCCTTAGCAGATTCCACATGGACGATTGTAGACCCATGTCGACAGCTATGATCACTAACTGGAAGAAGACTCATGCTTCAGATTCCGAGTTGGTGGATCCCACATTGTATAGACAGCTAATTGGTCCCTTGATGTATTTGGTCAACATTAGACTAGATATATGTTTTGCAGTCAACACAATGAGCCAGTTCATGTGTGAGCCCAGGAGAGTGCACTGGGTTGCTGCAAAACACATTTTGCGATACTTGCAGGGGGCAATGGAGTATGGTCTGGATTATAGACAGGGAGATGGAGTGAGATTGGCACGGTACACTGCTTCTAATTGGGCAGGTTGTGCTTCTGATAGGAAGAGCACTTCAGTGTGTTTTTTTGGTTTGGGTTCGATAGTTGTGTCGTGGTTCAGCCGAAAGCAGCAGTCAGTAGCACTAAGTTCAGCAGAAGCAGAGTACATGGTAGCCAGTCAAGCTAGTTGTGAGGCCATGTGGCTTCGCAAGATGTTGTTTGGCTTATTTGGTCAACCATTGAGACCTTCAGTGATTTACTATGATAATCAGAGTTGCATCAAACTCACGGAGAATCCAATATTTCATGACAGGTCAAAGCATATCGGGATCAAATATCATTTCATCAAAGACTATGTTCAGAAGGGAGTTGTGAAGCTTGAGTATATTCCCACAGATAAGTAGGTAGCAGATATATTCACGAAAGCCTTACCACGAGGCAAGCATGTCTACTTCAGAGACAAGATGGGTGTGGTGAGGAAGACTTTCCTCGGTAAGAGTGAGTGTTGAAATTTGGGTACCAGAGGAAAAGTGTTTCTCTAAGGCTTTGATCTTTGGCCTAGGGAAAAGTGTCCAAAAGAATTCAACTTTTTCTCCTAAAGTGACTTTACAAGTTGTAAAGTCAAATCTAATTTAAAAGTGACTTTAACTGATAAAGTTACTAAGTCTAATTTTAAAGTGACTTTAATAAAGTCAATGTGAAATTAGAAAGTGAAAAGTGACTTTGGAAATAAATGACTAAGAGGGTCTCCATTAAAGTGGGGTGAATTAAAAAATAAAAAGTGAGATTTAAATGCACATTTAATCTCAGCCCTAGATCTAAAGCTATCTCAGCCATTGGGTTTAGGGATTCCCCAAAAGTCACTTAGGGTTAGGTTAAAGGAGGAAAAGAGGCGAAAGATCATTCAGTCTTTCATGAGCAGATTGAGAGAGGAGGAGAGAAAGCAAAGGAAACATTTCTGAGCAGTGAGAAGTAAGAGGGCAACAACAAGGAGATTCAGCAAATCCGTACAGCAAGCAGCAGCACGAAGTTCGAGGCAAGTGGCACAAATTTCGAGGGTGGAAAAACAACATTTATTGCAGCATGTTTTTCGAGGTCCGTACAGCAGCAAGGAGGCACGAAAATCGAGGTCCGTACAACAGTCGTACAGCACGAAAATCGAGGCAGCAAGTGGCACAGTTTTTGAGGGAGGTCATATAGCTGTTTCGGCACTGTTTTCGGTGATGTCCGTACAGCATTTAAGGCTGTACTTTCTACTGATATTTTTCTGTTTGTATTTGGCACAAAAATCGAGGCAGAGTTTGTGCACGGTTTTCGAGATAAGTAAAATACTGGTTGCTGAATTTTTTTACTACATTTTGTCTCACTGTAAAAGCAATATTCAGAAATAAAGAGAATCTTTCGAACTGGTTTTCCCCAAGAGTTGTAGGGGGTTTTTCCAGAGTCATATTGACCAAAAATCAGCGTGTCATTTTCTGTGTGTGTGGCTGATATATTTTCTAAGTTTTTATTTCTGCACATTCCAGCACTTTGAAATTTCCAGAATTTGTGTTTTCAGAAAATATTTATTATTTCCAACTTGTTGAATGAATGGTTATGGGAATGGGCATTTAACTACATGGGAGTAATAAAGAGAAACTGAAAACTGGGGTTGGGCTAAAATTTCTACAAGCGTTGGGGTTTCTAGGCCCTAATTTTGGCTGAGTTCTATAAATCCCGTTTGAGGGTGTGGATCAGTGATTATTTTGGTCCTAGATCAGCCAGTGAGCTGTAGATCTATTATTTCTCTGCTGGGTTTTCCAGATCTGGAACTCAGGTTTGTTGTAGTCATAAAATTCTTAATAATAAAACCCTACAGCAGCCATAAGACCGGTTTTCCCGCGTTGGGTTTTTCTGGGGACTATTTGTCCACAAATAACTGTGTCACTTTGTCTATGTGTACATGAACTTGTTCTAGATCTGAATTGGTGGAGATCTGTTATGTGTTTTGCTTTGATTTTAACTTCAATTTATTCAGTTAATAACTTATCTAAGTAGGAGGAGCATAACTAGATTAACAGTAATAATTTATGCATAAGTGTAAGATTCAGAAATTTCCACAAGCTAAAGCTGCACAGATTTAGAAAGAGGCAGCGCAACACTAGAGGGACAGCGCACAAGCCCTGCAGGGGTGACGCAGAGCCAGTCTGCTCAAGCAGCGCTGACGTAGGACCAGAAGGGTGACACATAGCCTGTCAAGCTCACGTTGAGCTAACGCAGAGGCTGACGCAAGCCCAAGAGGGTGACACAGTCCAAGAGGGAGTGACGTTGTGCCAGTTTCTGTGGCTGGAAGTGCAATTTTCTAATCTTCAAAGTTGCCGGTGGGGCATTCTTTCTGTCGGTGCAGAACAGTGCCTAGCAGGGTTGACAAAGTAAGGGAAAACAGTTCCTCAGTAGATTTTCTAACCAAGAAATTTGAGATTCGATCAAGTGGAGTGATCATAGAGGGTTGATTCGACAGAATTGGTGAAGGATTTCTGGGAGGGAAATCATTTGTCAGAGGGAGCATATTCTCTAGAGGGTTTCTCTTGCCAAGAAACACAAATCGGGTCTTTTGCTCATTGTAGTAGCAGTAGAAGAGAGAAGAGCACTTGCTTCGACAATTTGAGTAGAGATGGCCCCGTATGGACTGAGAGATCAGGATAGGTTAGACGATGTGTATAACTTTGCCATCTGGAAATCCAGAATCCTGACAGTCCTTGATGAATATGGCTCAAAGACCATACCGAGAACATCATGGTTGTGTCGACCGATGTTGATCCTCTAAAGAAGTTTAATGAAAATCAAGCGCGAGCTAAGCGCTTGATCATGGATGGAGTGAAAGATCACGTGGTTTCGCATATTGCCGAGAAAAAGATGGAAAACGAGGTGTGGACAGCATTAACCACATTGTATCAAGGTAGATTCGTTCAGAGGAAGAAGCTTTTGGAGAATCATATGCGGTTGTTCCAAATGCATAAGGGAGAGGAGATCGATCCTTTCCTCTTTACATTGCAGACTATCTGAGACCAGCTATTTACCACGGGGGAAACTCCTAATGATGGATTCATGGTGAGGACTACCTTGAATGCAGTCATCGATGATTGGGAAACCTTTGTCCAAAGTATCTTGGGCAGAGCACAACTTCCATACTGGGGGGACATGTGGGCAATCCTTCGACAGGAGGAGATCAAGAGAATAACCAATAGGGAATTCAGCAGCGGAGGGGTCAAGATTAAGAAAGAGGAGGAGGAAGATGTAGCCCTAGCATCTAAGAGACAGAGGCAATAAGGGAAGAAAAAGAAGGACCTATCCAAGGTCCGGACTTCGGATGTGGCGAAGTGGGACATTTCGCCAATACTTGTCCTAAGAAGAAGGGCAAGGAAGATTCAGATTCCAAGGCAGCAGCAGCGAAAGGGGATGACGACAGCGATGATGATGTGACCATGAGTGCTAATGTACCTCAAGAGAAGAGGTGGGGCGATATAGATCTGTAGAGTGAGCTACAAATGGTGAGGGCAGGATCCTTGAGGTGCCCAAATTCTTGGATCACATACGAGCTACAGGAACCCTTAAGACAGTAGCAGGATGACTGTACTTGGTGCAGAGGATCATGGAGGCACTTTGGCAGTGCTAGGACGCTAAAGACTGGAGCAGTGCAGAGGAGAGGCAGCAGTAGCGTGGAAGTAGCAGCGCAGAGGCTGATAGGATTTCAGTAGCGCAGAGGCAGTGCAGAGCAGCAGACAGCGTAGAGCTTCACAGGGTCAGCGCAGTCCAACAGCAGAGGGTGCTTCAGTATCGAGATGCAACCAAACTGACTTGTCTGTCATTATTTTGAGTGATGTCTTTCAGTTCCTTACTTCTCAGCAACTGAGTTGTAGTGCAGCAATTAGCAGTGGCAATGCTATGGGCAGCATGATGCAACATTTGAGAGGGAGTTGCAGTACATATGTGGCAGAGTCATGGGCAGCAGTACAAAAATCAACAACGCAGTGGATGAAGGGCAGCAGGGCAAGCATCACCAGCACAGGGGACCGATGCCAGATGTCAAAGTAATGCTTCTAGAGTGAAGTGTTGCTAGAGCACATTCCTCGATAAGAGGGAGTGTTGAGATTTTGGGTAGCCTCGAATGTGCTCTAGCTCCGAAACTTTGTGGAGGGGCTAGGACACATGAGATCTCCAAGACCCAGAAATCATTTGGAGAAATTCCACTCGGTGTTAAAGTTATTCAATAAATTAATTATTTTAATGGAGATCCTAAGTCTAACTTAGGGAAATTAAATAATTAAAGGGAATTAATTTAAACATGTGGGTGAGAATGTTCCAAGTAACATGGATAAAGTCTTTTCTAATCTTAGTCATTGATTAGAGATTAGATCACGGCCATTGATTTTTCAACGAGAAAAGTATTCAAGGAAGGCTTGGTGTCAGTTAGAGCACACAGAGCGGTAGCACTTGAGCTAAGTCGAAATTTTGGGGCGCGGTTTGCTGGGAATTTTCAAGTGAGCTTGTAGTGCTGCTGAGGGGCATATCGGCAAGCGATTATTCAGATCTGAGGCCGAGAATACTAAGGTAGAGAGGCAGATCCGTACCAGGCAGCGCAGAGACCAGCAAGAGGGACGCAGCCCAGCCAGGCTCACGCAGAGGCAACGTAGAGGCTGACACAGGTCCTTCAGGGTGACACAGAGGCAGCAATGAGCCCATAAGGGTGACGCAGGGGTAGCTTGTGCTGTGCATTGGCTACGCTGGGCAGGAGAAGCTAGCGCAGAGGCTAGAGGAGCAGTGTTAGGGTTCTAGTGGGCCAGAAAGGGCTCATATTCAGTGTTTTTCAGAGTGCTTCCTCGGCTGAATCAGCCATATTTTATGTCTCCGAGTGATAGGTACATCTGTCGTGAATTTTCTGTTGGGAAAACCATTACTGGTGCCCTTAATTGTATTCAGATATTCTTCTTAATATACAAACCCTCTAAGAGCTTCTACGTCAGTTTTCCCGCATTGGGTTTTTCCGGGGGCATTGTCCAAAATAATATTGCCTCCTTTGTCATGTGTGCATTATGCTTCAGTAAATGATCTGTATGTATGTGTAGGCTGTAGTTGTGTTTACTTTGATATTTTACTGAATATTTCAGAAAATAACTTGTTAATTAAATCAAACAAGTAGGAGAAGTAAATCAAGATACTGCAGTAGGGTTTATATATTCAGAAATTTTCACACATACCTTGTGAGAGGCCTCACAAGGCAAGAGCCATAGTAAGGCACAACAATGAGGTGGCTTCCACTATCACCTTAGCACTCCACCTCTTGTTCTTTAGTGGAATTTCACTACACAAGAGGCTTCCAAGTATATATCACCTAAAAGGTATTCAAGTCAATAGGTTCAAGGTGATGTAAGTGAAAGGCTTAATCTAGGTACTCTTATTTAGATTAGGGCAAAATTCTTTATGTTAAGGAACAACATACCATAAAATAAGCCTTGAAAAGAACACTTGAGGCCTAGGTTTTTAAGATATGATTCAATTAGAGAGCATCTAGGCATGAAAGCATAAGGAAAAGTTTTACCTTCAAGGTATGATCAACAATGGGGAATGGAAAACCTTCAACAAGCCCTAAGTTGAAGCCTTATGCAGAACTAGGGTTTTATTAGGCCCTAAATTGCCTAGGGTTGATGATGCTAGCCCTAATGAGGCAATTTCCACCATGAATAAAGCTAGATTTTGAGTTTGTGATACCAAATTAATTCCAACGCTTTAGTAGCTCAAGCCCTAGTTGAATTCATCCCTTGCCTTAGCCCTAATAGCTTTCCTTGAAAGGTTGAAAAAGAGAGAAGAAAAAGGTAAAAATTTCGAAGAATTTTAATCATCAAAGGGAACCTAGTGCATGACGCCATGCCCTTTTAGGGCTCAAAATGCACCAAAGGTGCAATGGAAGGGTTGGATGAATCTCCAAGCATCATGATCAACCTCAATTTGAGGAAGGGTCCTCAAATTAAGTTGTAAACAACGTGGTGTACCCTGCATCACCTCTATGTGTGCCATGTAAACAACGTGGTGTACTCTCTCTAGTGTTGGGGCTCTCGGGTAGAACAACATGCCCTCCTCAATCATTCGAGGGGATAATTGATGCAGGAGCATCTCACTTCCAAGTCAAAATTCATTTTCACTAGGATGGGGGTCTATTCATTTACCAAGGGAGTTAGTTCCCTAAGATTGATTTCATTCTTTATTTTAATGTATAAACCTATGTTCTTGTAAGAATTCTATGAATGTGAGGAATATTGTAACGAAATCTTCTCATTAATAGAGATTTTTGGAATAGGCTGAGAGTTAGAGAGCATAATGGATGAGTTAGAAAAGCATGGATTAGTTAGATTTATGGAGCTCTAAATTAGAGAGATTTGAGAGATTTTTGGATCTGAGACCAAATTGGTTTCAATTCTCATTGTATACAAATGTTCTATGTAAATTATGAGCGAAAAGGTCGAGATGGTGTGTGAGTGTGAGATAGAGGATTCGAAAGGAATTGAGGGCCAGGTAGGCCAAAAGGCCGAGAGGGGGCTAAACGATGTATTCTGAGCCAAGGGGACTTTTCCTTTTGTAGTTATCATATATCATAAAGAGAGAAACACTCTGTTACGAGTGCAATTGAAATGCTATTCTGTCACTGTTTAATCGTATTACTATGCACAAGTTCATTCATTTAATGATTGTAGGTGTTAAAGCTCATGAGGGACTCGCATGTTCACAAACATTGTTTGCATGACCAGAGCAGTGCTACGCACATAGTACAAACGAGAAGGGTTGTGGGAGCACTGCATTGTGCTACGCTCATAGTGCAAAGGAAGTGAAGTCGAGGCACAGAGGAAAGGAAGCTTCAAGGCCCTTTTAAGGGTGGCACAAAAGCGAAGGCCTACAGAGAGTCCAGGGAGAAGCCAAGAGCAGGAAGACCAAAAAAGGCTAACACTTAATCACTTCATTGATCGGGAGAGAGTCTGTCAATCGAGAGTCCTGATAAATGACAATTGACAGAGTCGGGAGACAAAATTAAAAACGCAAGGCTTATGTGGCAAGGTGGACCCTATTCGGAAGGAATAGCTCGGAATAATTATGTCGGATCCCCAAGTCAAAGGGACGAAGTAGAGAGGGAGGGGGACTACGTCATCCCGTAGGTTCAGAAGAGTATGATTGCATCATCCCCAAGATAATACCCCGACGGGTTTGTTGAAGGCCCAAGTCTATGCAACCTGGAAGGAAGTGTCGAGACACATCATCCCAGAGAGGACAGCTCGAAAGATCTGCCTAGAACCCCAAGTCTAAGCGATGGTAAGAGGGAGCGTCAGGCCAACTCAGCGTTAGCAGACGAGGCGAGTGGGGACCACC
The DNA here is from genome assembly GCA_034641835.2 of Pinus albicaulis. NCBI lineage: Eukaryota > Viridiplantae > Streptophyta > Pinopsida > Pinales > Pinaceae > Pinus > Pinus albicaulis. Next base: position 771,301,187 of record CM076574.1, on the reverse strand, counting down.
CAAAATTTTTATGTCGAAAGGGCCAATTGTCAGGCCAATTAAGCGTCAAAGACGTGGGAGTAGACCCCACCCAAAGGTTCTACCCTGCAGCAATTGTAAGCACGCTTTCCCGACGCGTTAGACTAATAGAAACGGTTCAGAGGTGTGGTGAACCCAAAGGATATTGTATGGCACAACAAAATATTACGTCGGGTAGGAATGGAGCAGGTGGAGCCCACCCAGCCATTGCCTAACCCGGTGATACAAAGAGGAGCGCCCAGTATACGCGTCGGGTTTTAAAGGTCGAGAATGATTGGCATTTCTTTCCACTGTTCAAATTTTGATTCTGCGGCGACATTTGGTACATACACGTGTAGTGTATGGCACTAAGCCATATGGCTTGGTTCTCGGGATTATTTTGAAGAGATATACACATGTAGTGTATAGTGTTGGGTTTAGTCTTCAACTCTAAGTTGCTGTGAAGTTGCATAATCGCATAGTGTAAAGCGTTAAGGCATAGCACTCGGCCCCAGTGAATAGAGAACTTGGCTCCGGTGGCTATAGACAAGGAAAAGCTCGGGTGTTATATATTTAACCCCACCAACTCGCATAGAGTTTGGCTAACCTTTCAAGCTCCTCCCACTGTAATTTGGTTTTACAAAGGATTTAGATCCCAATATAGAGATTTTGCAGGGTTGAAGAAAACACCTTTTTGGACAAAGGACCAAGCCATGTGGACTAGAGTGAACCTGCACTCAGATACAAGGTTGGGTTTGCATCAATAATCATCTTCCCCTAGGCTCTGGATCCGGGCATGCCCATCAAGTAGTGTTAAGGCCAACCTAGGGGCATGTTGGGTCCACTAGTACATCATCAAGAATTCTCAATGCTAAGCAAGATAAGCTCAACATTCTAGCATGTAAGGGTGCTCTAGCATGTCCAACAACTGCCAAGAGTTGATTTATGGTAGCATCGGATGTGCTCTAGCCTTGTAATTTTGTATATGGGCTAAGACACATGTATTCCATAAAACACATAAATGGTTTTGGAAAATTCCCTTAGAGATGATTTAACTAAAGTAATTAATTGTTTTTAATGTTTTCCTAAGTTTAAACTTAGGGAAACTGATTAATTAAAGGGTATCAATTAAGACAAGTGAGAATCTTCTAGATAAAGTCATGGATCACCTCCAAGTTAATCTTAGCCCTTGATTATGTTTTAATTTTGGCCGTTGAAGGTTCAACAGAAGAATATAAGGAGGGTGAGGGTCCTATTGAAAAATACATCAGACGGAGAAAGAACCAAGAGTTCGATTTCTTCAGTAGGAGGAAAAATCGAAGTGGTTCTCATTTGTAGAGAGAGGAAGGTGAAATATCCAGGAGGGAGTATTTCTGAAGCATAGAGAGTGCAAGAAGAGGAGTGAGAGAGGAGCCAAAGCATCAGCGCAGAGTTACTCGAGCATCAATTACGTTGGGCCAGCACAGAGAAGCAGAGGGAGTTTTGATTTCTATTGGAGTAGCAGTTGAGGGTTCATCCGGTTTCAGGAGGCCATTTTTGGAAGGAAGGAACACTCTAGTCTCACATAGCAGCAAGCATAGAAGCAGCCACGACAAGCAGCAGCAGTAGTGTCGCAGTGACGGCGTGAGTGACGCAGTCACTGCGCAGAAATCACGCAGAGCCAGTCAGTGTGGGTGCAGGTCAGTGCTGGAACTTAGTGGTGAAGTGAGAAGTATCTCACTTAGCCTTTTCTCATCAGAATTCTTCAGGTGACTGACTGACATTTACAATCACACATCTGTACTCAGAATTTCTGCATAATAAAGAAACCCTCAGATCTGCTGCACCACTTTTCCCACATTGGGTTTTTCCGGGGACAATTGTCCAAAAATAACGGTGTCTATGTGTGATTACTTGTGCTATTTTTATGTGTGAATTGTTAATTGTGAAGTCTGCAGCGTATTTTATTTTGTTATTTAACACAAGAGAAATGTTAAATAATTGTGTTTGAAAATGCAAAAGAAGAAGTTCAATAAGTAGTTGCAGTAGAATTCTCCATGATAGAATTTTCACATGGTATCAGAGCTGTCAGATCCAAAGGAAGCAAGGTCAAAAAAGGGACTGCGTAAACCAGAAGCTTCAAAGGGGACGCAGCACAGAGAGAAGAAAGCAAAGATAAGTATGACAGACTTAGATGTTTCATCCTTTAGGTTAAAAGAGGATGATAAATTCCTATCAAGTTCAGCATCTGCAGGAATCTGGTATATTGATAGCGAAGCTTCAGCTCATATGACTGGAGTACGAGAATACTTCTCGAGCTATAGGGAAGAGCAGATGAACTTCCAGATCACTATGTGCAATAGCACGAAGTGCACTCCAGTTGGGAGAGGATCCATAGTATTTCAGACAGAAGCCGTAACTAGTGTCAAGATTACAGATGTACTACATGTGCCAGGGCTTGGGATGAATCTAATTTCAGTATCCCAGTTGCAGGACAAAGGGTATGACATACACTTTACCGGAAAGAAAGTATATGTCAAGCATCCCAATTGGAAGCAAACAAGGCAGATCGGAGTTAGAAGCAACAGACTATACAGGTTGCAGATCGAAACCCCAATGGCACTAGTTAGTAGTAATCTCGAAGACAGGAAAGGGTTGAATGAACTTTGGCATAGAAGAATGGGGCACCTGCATCACGGTGCATTGAAGATGCTCAAAGAAACAGTTGATGGGGCACCTATTCTCAGCACGAAGCATGATGATGTATGCCGAGGATGCATACTTGGGAAGTATGTTAAGGCAGCTTGTCCCAAAAGTGAAAATAGGGCAGCAAGCATTTTTGGATTGATACACTTAGATATCTGTGAACCAATGTCCACTAACGCTCTCAAAGGTGGCAAATATTTTGTCACATTCATTGTTTATCACTCCAAGAAGACCTGGATCTACTTCCTAAAGACAAAAGATGAAGTCTTTGAAAAGTTCAAAGAATTCAAGGCTCTTATTGAAAACATGATGGGGAAGAAGATCAAGATGTTGCGTTTAGATAATGGTGGGGAATACATAGATGGGGACTTCACAGATTTCTACGCAAAGGAGGGGATCAGGAGAGAGTGGACTGCGCCATACAATCCAAAGCAAAATGGTGTGGCAGAGCGGAAGAACAGGACAATTGTAGGAGCAGCCAAGCCCATGTTATTTGACCTTGATTTACCCAGATATTTATGGGCTGAAGCCTGCAACACGGCAGTGTATATCCAGAACAAGACACCTAATAGAGAATTGAGGAAGAAGACTCCTGAAGAAGTTTTCACAAGGAAGAAACTGGAGGTAGGACATCTACGAATATTTGGTAGCATGGCATATTGTCATGTATCCAGTGAGAAGAGAAGCAAGTTAGATCAAACTGCAAAAAGGGGGTATCTTGTAGGGTACAGTGACACCTCCAAGGCATATAGGATCTATATTCCTGATAGTAGGAAGGTTGTGATAAGACGCGATGTTAAGTTCATGGAGGATAGAGTGTTTCAGAAATTGTGTGATATGCCAGCAAAGGATCAAACTACATAAGTTCCCTTGGTCCAAGAGCAGCAGGAGCACCAAGAAAAACAGACAGAAAGACAGACGTTGGTACCGAGGACAGGTACTAACATTTTCACGGAGGAAGATCAGGAAGATACTCAGTCCATGGAGCCGTTAGATCAGGAGGAAGAGTTGAGAGAGCAGCCTTCCACCAGTGGTCGGATCAGTGGGGAAGCTCAGCAAGTACTGAGGGACACAGAGAATTTTATTGGGACTCCCAGGATTGGGAAGAGAGAGCGCAGACCTCCTAACAGGTACCAGGCCTTGGTGGCTCAAGTAGAGGAACCTTCCAGCAGGAAGTTGTTCAGAACCGAGTACCGAGTGTGGGTAGATGCCATGATAGAAGAATATGCTTCTATCATGACAAATGATGTCTGGGAAGTTGTACCCAGACCTCAAAGCAGATCAGTTGTTGGATCACGTTGGATCTACAAGATCAAGTACGCTGCAGATGGTAGTGTATAGAAATACAAGGCAAGGTTCGTGGCAAAAGGTTTTGCTCAGAAGGAAGGCATTAACTATGAGGAGACCTTCACACCTGTTGCCAGATATACCTCCATCCGGACTGTCGTATCTTTAGCTGCACATATGGGATGGGAAATTCATCAAATAGATGTCAAGACAGCGTTCTTGAATGGAGAAATTGAGGAAAAGGTATATATCGAACAGCCAGAGGGTTTTGAGACTCATGAAAGGGAGTCTCATGTATGCAGATTAAAGAAAGCCCTGTACGGGCTTAAGCAAGCTTCGAGAGCATGGTATGGTCAGATAGATAGCTACTTGCAAAAGATGGGATCTGTCAAGAGTGTTGTGGATCCCAATCTCTGCTACTTTCTGGTAGAGGATGAGCCATTGGTACTAGTACTATATGTAAATGATCTGTTTCTCACAGGATCATCCAGGCTCATCAAGGATTGCAAACAGAATCTAGAAGTTAAATTCGACATGAAGGATTTGGGGTTGATGCATTACTTCCTAGGATTGGAAGTTTGTCAGAAAGATGGAGATATCTTCATGGGATAGGAGAGGTATGCTTTGGAAATTATGAAGAGGTTCAGAATGCAGGATTGCAAGCCCATGGCCACACCCATGATCACCAATTGGAAAAATATAGATGCATCAGAAGATACAGAGGTAGACCCCACCTTATACAGACATCTCATCGGGTCATTGATTTATCTTGTTAACACTAGACTAGACATTTGCTTTGCTGTCAATACTCTTAGCCAAGTTCATGGTGGAACCTAGAAGAGTGCACTAGGCCGCAGCAAAGCACATACTGAGGTATGTACGAGGGACAGTCAGATTCGATATCAGATATGATAGAGGAGAGGATGTCAGACTCAGTGGATTCATAAATGCAGGTTGGGTAGGAAGCTCAATGGACAGGAAAAGTACATCTGGGTATTGTTTCAGCGTTGGATCAGGAATGGTGTCCTAGTGCAGTACGAAACAAAAGTCAGTAGCATTGAGCAAAGTCGAGGCAGAGTACATGGCAGCTAGTACAGCTACATGCGAAGCAATCTAGCTTCAGAAACTTCTTGTGAGTGTCTTCAGAAGCAGGATGGAGCTAACTAGCGTTTACTGTGACAATCAGAGTTGTATCAAACTCTCTGAAAATCTAGTATTTCATGATCGGTCCAAACATATTGACATCAGGTGTCATTTTATCAGAGACTATGTTCAGTGTGGGGCAGTACAACTCCAGTACATTCCCACAGGCGAACAAACAGTAGATATACTCACTAAAGCTCTCGGGAAAATTAAGTTCACTCAATTCAGGGATCAACTGGGTATGACTGAAAATCCATTTCAATAAGCAATGGATGCTCAGCGCAGTTGGAGGGAGTTGCAATACAGTGGAAGTTGGCAGCGGTAAGCAGAGTCAGCAGTAGTACAGACGCGGAATTTTTTGTGCAATGTTGGTGAGCAGCATCAACAGTAGAGCAGCAGATATTACAGAAGTCAAATCAGCGGCACATTGAGTTGTTTTGCTAGAGCACTTTCCTCGCTAAGAGGGAGTGTTGACTTATGGTAGCATCGGATGTGCTCTAGCCTTGTAATTTTGTATATGGGCTAAGACACATGTATTCCATAAAACCCAGAAATGGTTTTGGAAAATTCCCTTAGAGATGATTTAATTAAATTAATTAATCATTTTTAATGTTTTCCTAAGTTTAAACTTGGGAAACTGATTAATTAAAGGGTATCAATTAAGACAAGTGAGAATCTTCTAGATAAAGTCATGGATCACCTCCAAGTTAATCTTAGCCCTTGATTATGTTTTAATCTTGGTCGTTGAAGGTTCAACAGAAGAATATAAGGAGGAGGGTGAGGGGTCTATGTAAAAATACATCAGATGGAGAAAGAACCAAGAGTTCTATTTCTTCAGTAGGAGGAAAAATCGAAGTGGTTCTCATTTGCAGAGAGGGGAAGGTGAAATCTCCAACAGGGAGTATTTCTGAAGCATAGAGAGTGCAAGAAGAGGAGTGAGAGAGGAGCCAAAGCATCAGAGCAGAGTTACCCCAGCATCAGTTACGTTGGGCCAGCACAGAGAAGCAGAGGGAGTTTTGATTTCTGTTGGAGGAGCAGTTGAGGGTTCATCCGATTTCAGGAGGCCATTTCTGGAAGGAAGGAACACTCTAGTCTCACATAGCAACAAGCACAGAAGCCGCCACGACAAACAGCAGCAGTAGTGACGCAGTGACAGCGTGACTGACGCAGTCACTGTGCAGAAAGCACGCAGAGCCAATCAGTGTGGGTGCAGGTTAGTGCTAGATCTTAGTGGTGAAGTGAGAAGTATCTCACTTAGCCTTTTCTCATCAGAATTCTTTAGGTGACTGATTGACATTTACAATCACACATTTGTACTCAGAATTTCTGCATAATAAAGAAACCCTCAACTCTGCTGCACCGGTTTTCCCACATTGGGTTTTTCTGGGGACAATTGTCCAAAAATAACGGTGTCTATGTGTGATTACTTGTGCTATTTTTATATGTGGATTGTTAATCGTGAAGTCTGCAGCATATTTTATTTTGTTATTTAACACGAGAAATGTTAAATAATTGTGTTTGAAAATGCAACAGAAGAAATTCAATAAGTAGTTGTAGTAGAATTCTCCATTATAGAATTTTCACACCAAGATCATCTAAGTGCTCAATGATCTAATGTATAAGGGAAACATTGCATCTACAAGGCCATCATGGTCTCCAAAAGTGTAGTATGGCCTAGGCATCATGTGGAGTAATAGTGGAATGGTGTGTCCTTAATGCCTCAGTTGCTCTATGCAAAACCACATGACAAACCATCTTAAACTCAAGTGAAAGCAACCATTCATTAGGGACAATAACCATAGATGCATCTAATGTGAAAATTTCTGAATCTAAACCAGAAACCCTACTGCAGTAAATCTAATTTACTTCTCCTACTTGTTTTCTTTAATTAACAAATTATTTTCTGAATAATTCAGGAAAACATCAAAGTAAATACATTGCAGCCTACACAATTATACAGATCAAGTGCTGAAAAATAAGTAAAGCACATAGACAAAGGACACACAGATTTTTCAGACAATAGTCCCCGAAAAAACCTAATGCAGGAAAATCGATGCAGCAGTTCTGAGGGTTTATATTATTAAGCAGCAGTATTCTAAGTACATCTAGGGTGCCATAATCCGACTCACCCAACAGAGAACCTTGAAATCAGAGATAAATTGTGAGTTTTACCTCACTCTGCAAGTCTCGGTTGATCCGGATCAGACACTGGTGAAACCCCAGCTGCCTCTGGGTAGTCTCTACACTGCCACTGCGTAAGCCTACGTGGGTCTAGTTGATGGCCTGCGTCACCCTTCCTCTGTGCTGATCTACCTCTCCAGAAATCGAGTTTCAGATCTATTAGCTTAGAAACCCTAATCTCTAGCTGATTTTGGACTGTCCCTCAGAGGCTTTGCGCTGCCCCTACGTCGCCCTCTCTAGGATCTATGTCACCTCTTTGGGGTCTGCGTCACCCTCTCTCTGGGGTCTTGGAGACCTCATGTGTTCTAGCCCCTCCACAAAGTTTCGGAGCTAGAGCATGTTCGATGCTACCCAAAAATCAACACTCCCTCTTAGCGAGGAATGTGCTCTAACAACACTTCTCACCAGAAGCATTACTCTGATCCCTAGCATCGGTCCTCTGCGTTGCTGATGCTCAGTTGCTGCCTCTCATCCACTGCGTTGCTGCTATCTGTACTGTTGCCCATGTCACTGCCATTGACACTTCCTTGTCTGTACTGCAGCTCCCTCTCAAATGTTGCATCATGCTGCCCATAGCACTACCACTACTAACTATTGCACTGCAACTCAGTTGCTGAGAAGCAACTGAAAACATCACCCAAAAAATTCTGACATACAAGTTAGTCTGGGTGCTCCTCAATACTTAAGCACCCTCTACTGTTGTCTCACTGGTGCCTCTGCGTTGTTGTTGTTGCACTGCGTAAGCACTGCCTTTGCGTTGTTGAAGTCCATCAAACTCTGTGGTGCTTCTACATTGATGTTGCCTCAGCTCTGCGCTGCTCCAGTCTTCAGCGTTCTAGCTCTGCCAATGTTGCTCCATCATCCCTCGCACCAACTGAATCCAGTCATCCTGCTACTGTTATTAAGAGCTCCCGTAGCTCGTATGTGATCCAAGAATTTGGGCACCTCAAGGATCCTAGCCCTTCCTCTGCAGTTCGAAAGAATTACAGATCAGTGTCGCCCCACCTCTTTTCCTTAGGCACATGAGCACTCATGGCCACATCGTCGTCATCTCCATCATCATCCTTAGCTACAGAAGCCTTCGAATCAGACTCTTCTTTACCCTTCTTTTTCATAAGGCATGTTGTGGCGGAATGTCCTAATTCACCACACTTGAAGCATCTGACCTTTGAAAGGTCTTTCTTCTTCTTCCTCTGTTGCCCATGTTGTCTCATAGATGCGAGAGCCGCATCTTCCTCCTCCTCCTTGATCTTGATCCCTCCGCTGCTCATGCCCGCCTTGGTCATCCTCCTGATCTCTTCTTGTCGAAGAGCTGCCCACATGTTTTCCCAACTTGGAAGCGTTGCTCTACCCAAGATGCCTTGGACAAAGTTCTCCCACTCATCAGAAACTGCATTCAAAGCAATCCTCACCATATGACCTTCATCAGGTGTGGCCCCCACGACAACTAGCTTCTTCATACTTCTTGAGCATATCAGCGTCAACAGGAACAGCAACTGCGCTCTTGGCGAGATGCTTGATACGATGCTCATCCAATACTCACAACACTCTGACCTTCCAAATGACAAAGTTGGATGCTCCATCCAACCTGTCTTGATCTGTCAATCCATGTGTGGCCATATTTTCTCAACAAAAGATGTCGAATTGGTTCCCCAACAAAACTCACATCTAGGTTTCTTCGTGCTAGAAACTCTCTAAGGAACCACGCTCCCTCTGAAAAATTATTTCCCTCCCAGAAATCCTCCGCCAACTGATGGCGAATTAGCCCTCTCTGATCACTCTTTGTTGTTGATCAGCGCTGGATCTAGAATTCTTGGCAAGAATTCTGCTGAGGAACTGGTTCCCTCTACTTTGTCACAACCCCACTAGGCACTGTTCTGCACCGGCAGAAACAATGCCCCACCAGCAACTCTTGAAGAAAAAACAAACTGCTCTTCCAGCCACGGCAACCAGAAAGACAGAGGCTCAAACCTCTGCGTTGGCCCAGCGAACACTGTGATGTCTCTATTGCAGCTATAGCATCACCCCTGTTGGCCGACGCAGGCTCTGCGTGAGCCCCTCTGGTGCCTGCATCACCCTTCCTTACCTCTTCCTGGATCTACACTGTCACTTGGGACAGTTGCCTTCCTACAGCAAAATTTTCTCTTCGTCTCTTCGGTGATGGCTTCAGCTCTACCTGATCTGCAATAGCTTTGATACCATGTGAAAATTTCTAAATCTAAACCAGAAACCCTATTGTAGTAAATCTGATTTACTTCTCCAGCAAAAACTCAACACTCTCCAAGCTCTGACTCAAACTCACAAAAGCTCCAAATGAGATGTGTGAGACAAATGAGAGTGTACCCCTACTTTTAAAGGATTGGGGAGGGTGTTTTTGGAGGGAAACAACCCTCCTTTTTCCTCCAAAACCACCCATTACCGCTCAAATCAGCGTCTGTGGGTCCCTTTTGTGGTTGTGGCAGCTAACCGGTCAGTTTATCCATAAACCAGTCGGACCGGAAAATTTGGTCAAGCACCTCCCTTAACCAGGTTTTCAAGCCAGTTTGACCCGGTTAGGCATTTGACCAGCGGGTTTGACCGATTCCCAGTTTGAACTGGCCGGTTTTGAATACTATGGGTGAAACCCCAACTGCCTCTGCGCAGTCTCTATGTTGCCACTGCGTAAGCCTGAATGGGTCTGGTTGATGGCCTGCGTCACCCTTCCTCTACACTAATTTTCCTCTCTAGAAATCAAGTTTTAGCCCTGCCAGCTTAGAAACCCCGATCTCAAGTTGATTCTAGACTGTCCCTCAGAGGCTATGTGCTACCCCTGCGTGGGTCTGCGTCACCCTCTCTGGGGTCTGCATCACCTCTCCTAGTGGTTGCGCTGCCTCCTCTGCGTCTCTGTTGCACTTGCTCTGCAATGTACTCTTGGTCCTTCGACCAATTACTGCATCTGCCCCTCACTGCTTCTCTGAAACACTCGGATCTGATCTTCGTCCAAGCACTGCTCTGTCAGAAGAATTCAATCTCTTAGATCCATTGTGTGTCTCCTCCAACTGACCCCAAGCCTTACTTTAATACTTTCCCTATTGATCGAATCAACGGTCGTGATCTAATCTCTAATCAACGACTAAGATTAGAAAAGACTTGATCCTTGTCACTTTGAACATTCTCACCCACATGTTTAAATTAATTCACTTTAATTATTTAATTTCCCTCAGTTAGATTTAGGGTCCCCATTAAAATAATTAATTATTTGAACAACTTAAGCTCTGGGTGGAATTTCTCCAAACGATTTTTCGGTCTTGGAGATCTCATGTGTTCTAGCCCCTCCGCAAAGTTTCAAAGCTAGAGCACATCCAATGCTACCCAAAAATCAACATCTAAGTGAACCATACTAAACTTTTAAGGGCATAATAATACTTCAAATCGAGATCACCTTCAAATATCTAACTAGACCAAGTCCCATAAAAGTGTTCCCTACCTTTGTAGGGATGGTTAGGTAATCAACCCTATTAGGTGCTTCCAGCCCCTAAGGGGAGGTGGCATTTCCAAGGTCAACCATTCAATTTGTAAGTGTTAGTGAGAATAGGTGGCAACAGAGGGGAATGACTTCATGGCCAAGTGCCATGCTCAGGGGACCAACTAATGAGAGTCAGGATCCTCAATGTATAGATGTAATAGAGGGAGTACTCATGGAGGTATGAGTTACTCCTTTCCTCGGCTTGTTCTTTCCACCTCTCTAGTGTACCTTTTACTTCTTTTTTATAATGCTTTTAATGGTGCATAGCTCAAGGATCAAAGCTTGCTCTATATGATATAACGTTTATTTTACCCCCTAACATGAGTCAATTTCCTACTCATCAAGGCTAGGACATGTAAGGGTTCCTTGTAATAAGATGGAGCATCAAGAGCTTAGGAACTAGGTAATGGCTAATGAGGGGGGTAGAGCTCATGTTGAGCTTTTGCCTGCATGCTAAATTTTGTCCCAACCATCTTTTGCATTTTAACTTTTCTTTTTCTTTTTTTGTGTACATCTTATGGTTTTCTATGTTGAAAAATGTAACTAGGTTCGATCTTCATAATGACATGTGTAATTGTGATTTTATGTAATTGATGTAAAGAAGAAAAATAAAATTATTATTATAATGCTTGTCTCAAGGGTTTCATGAGCAAGGAATTTTATTTTTAGTCATGGCTCCCATTGTGAGCCTTTAGGATTTGTCATCAAGTCATAAAAGTCAATTTGAGTATATCTCATGTACGAAGGACCCTTCTTGGGCATGTTACATTTTGTATGAGTCATTAAATAAGTATGAAAGCCCTGCAAAAACAAACACAAGACCTCTCCTTCAAGTCGACTTCCAAAGAATAATGAAATATTTCAAAAGGACACGTTGATTCACTCACACTTCATGTCGACTTATTTTGGAGCTTCCAACCACTATAAATAGGGCAGCTCGGCATCATTTTAGGTAGAGAATTTCGGTCAAGGTCTGCAGTTGAAAGAAGTGCAAAAAGGGTCAAGGAAGGCAGCTTAACAACTAGCGAGTGAAAGAAGAAGAAGATCAAACTTTTTTCGGATATGTTTTGGGATCTATCTTGTCACACATGTAATGTAAGGAGGCAGCATTTGTTGCGAAAGAAGTCGAGGATATTGTAGAAAGGATTCAAGGTTAGTAAGGTTACTTGAGAAGCCAAAGTCATCAAGCCAAAGTATATGAGCGAGTCTCCCCTCCAAGTGATCTGGTGACAAGGTGCAGAACTTGGTTATTATATTTCTCACATGCTGCAATTAGGGCGGAAATAAGGTGCAGGTCTGAAGCAGAAGGAAGCCGAAGTTGAAGGGTAGCCGAGAAGGAAGGAGCAGAAGTTTGACTAGTGTTGACTTGGGCTCAGGAGAGAAGCAGTGGAAGGAACTTGTGTCTTGGTCTTGGAGAGGAAAATAGGTCAAGGGTCTTGGTCTTGGTATTCGTCAATTGAAGTCTCCATAAGAAGAAGAATTTGTTTAGGTTTTCCTCTCATGTGGGAGAGGTTTTGGCCCTGGCTGATAGCCTATATTCTGCCTCTTGTCTCTTTATGGTTTATGCATTGGTAGTTGTTTGATGAAAGAACACTATAATAACACAAGTTAAAGAAGATCCTAATCTAAGAAGTAAAAAGCATTCACAAGCAATTATCTAACAAAGAGAAATCATGTAACTAAAATGCCCTAGATTTCTCAACATGGTATCAGAGCAAAGGTGACAAAGTCAAGGAAGGGCATCTTATCAAGGGACACTCAAGGATCAAATCTCAAGAAAGGCATCAAAGAAAATTGAAGGATATCAAAGTGAAGTCAAGATCTACATCGAAGTATCCAAACCCTAATTTGAAGAAGAAGTCTACACCAACAAAAGACTTGGGATCCTCTAATCATCATCAAAAGACCACAAAGATCCTCATCACGTTGAAGAGATCTAAAAATCAAGGAAGCCTAAAGTTTATACAACCAAGAGAAGCACTTCAAGGATCAACATCATCATCATAGAAAAATTAAGAACATTTATGGGATTTGCACTCAATCATCACCGAAGGAGTTGAAATATCTTGAAGTCTATTCATCCGAGGAAATAAAGACCAAGAACGTTGTCATCAAGATTCTAAGGCAATCTCTCTCTCATTGAGGAAAGATCCCTACCATTAAAGACATCATCAAGATGTCATCATTGATCTTCATCAACAAAGTCTCCACCATCAAAGGATCCAAAGGGATCTCCCTCTCTGTGGGATCAAGAATCATTATTGAAGAAAACTATCTTCATCAAGGAGAAGTTTTCTATTCTCTATATCATCATCAATATCAAGGAACCAGCCAGAAGAAGGAGCATCCTATCAAGTAAGTATATTTATGTCCACATCTGAATCTGTCAAAATGTCTTTTTGCAAGGAAAGCAACAAATTGGTTGGGGCTTCAAACTATCTTGCATGGAAGAAAAGGACAGATCTAAATCTCATTGAAAATGAGGTTATGGAACATGTCAAAGGATCTATAACTAAACCGGGAAAGGAAGATGCTCAAGCTCTTGCAAAATATATGAAAGGGGAAGTTAGAGTTCAAAGTATTCTCATAGAATCTATCAAGGATCCCTTCATCCCATATGTATCTAAACTTGAAACTTCAAAAGAAATTCATGACATCGTGAGGAGCTCTTCAAGTAGCCGGTTGTCCCATCATCTCCACCTAAGGAGTTGTTGTAGGTCCCTAATCAAGAGGGGGCCTCGAAACAAGTTTCTTACTTGGAAGAAACTTGGAAGAAAAATTCCTATGCCAAGAGGGAGCTTAGGTACATTCCTTCCATAGGAATGAGTACATTCCTTTATTGGAATAGATATTTCCTCCCTAATTAAGAGAGAGAGATATGTGAAAATTTTTGAATACAGAAACGCTACTGCAGTATATTGATTTACTTCTCCTACTTGTTTTATTTAATTAACAAATTATTTAACTGAAGTATTCAAAAAAACATCAAATTAAACATAGTTGCAGCCTACACATACATATAGATCATTTATTGAAACATAGCGCACATATGACAAAAGAAACACATGATTTTTCGGACAAATGTCCCTCGAAAAACCCAGTGCGGGAAAACCGATGCAACAGCTCTTAGAGGGTTTTTATTATTAAGCAAACTCTGAATACATCAAAGGCACAGTAGTGGTTTGCCCGACAGAGAATTTCACGGTAGTTGTACCTTATCACTCGGAGATAGAAAATATGGCTAATTCAAACCCTCAAGGGAATTACTGAATACAAGCCCTTTCTAGGCCACTAGAACCCCAACGTTGTCTCTCCAACCTTTGCGTCAGCCCTTGAAGCCTCACACTGCCCCTGCGTCACCCTCAAGGGCTCAGCGTTGCCTCTGCGTCATCCGGAAGGGCCTGCGTCAGCACCTGCGTTGTCTCTACGTCAGCCTGGCTGGGCTGTGTCCCTCCCGCTGGCCTCTACACTGCCTAGAATGGTTCTGCCTCTCTGCTTATGTATCCTCGGCTTCGAATCAGAATATCCCTTATCGATCTGCCCCTCACTAGCACTGCAAGCTCACTCGATAATTCTAAGCAAACCGCGCCCCAAAATGTCGACTTAGCTCAAGTGCTACTGCTTTATGTGTCTTCTCCAACTGGCCCCAAGCCTTCCTCTAATACTTTTCTCATTGATAAATCAACGGTCATGATCTAATCTCTATTTAACAACTAAGATTAGAAAAGACTTGATCCACGTCATTTAGAACATTCTCACCCACATGTGTAAATTAATTCACTTTAATTTTTTAATTTCCCTAAGTTACTTAAGGTCCTCATTAAAAAATTTAATTATTTGAATAACTTTTACACCAGGTGGAATTTCTCCAAACAAATTCTAGTTCTTGGAGATCTCATGTGTCCTAGCCCATCCACAAAGTTTCCGAGCTAGAGCACATTTGATGCTAACCAAAATCTCAACACTCCCTCTTAGCGAGGAATGTGCTCTAGCAACACTTCACTCCAGAAGCGCTACTCTAATCTCTGGCATCGGTCCCCTGCATTGTTGATGCTTGGCCTGTTGCCCTCCATCCACTGCGTTGTTGCTTTTTGTACTATTGCTCATGACTCTGCCACATCTCTACTGCAACTCCCTCTCAAATTGCTACATCTGCAACTCAGTTGCTGAGAAGTAAGCAACTAAAGGACAATCACCCAACAACTAACAGACAAGTCAGTTTGGCTGCATCTCATCACTGAAGCACCTACTGTTGCTGCTCCCTGCGCTTTCTCTCTGAAGCTTTGCGCTATCTCTTGCTCTACACTACGTAAGCACTGCCTCTGCACTACTGAAATTCCATCAGCCTCTGCACTCCTGCTTCCACGTTGTTGTTGCCTCTACTCTTTGTTACTCCGGTCTTCAACGTTCAAGCACTGCCTTGTGCCTTTCCATGATCCTCTGCATCCACTGCTCCAGTCATCCTGCTAATGTCTTAAGGCTCCTGTAGCTCGTATGTGATCCAAGAGTTTGGGCACCTCAAGGACCCCACCATCACCATCTCTAGCTCAATCTACAAATCTTTGTCGCCCCACCTCTTCTCTCGAGGTACATGAGCACTCATGGCCACATCATCTCCTTTCGTTGCTCCTATCTTGGAATCTGAATCTTCCTTGCCCTTCTTCTTAGGACAAGTATTGGCAAAGTGTCCCAATTCGCCACATCTGAAGCACCGGACCTTGGATAGGTCCTTCTTCTTCTTCCCTTGTTGCCTCTATCCCTTAGATGTTAGGGATGCATCTTCCTCCTCTTTCTTAATTTTGACTCCTCCGCTACTAAATTCCCTCTTTGTTATCCTCTTGATCTCCTCCTAACAAAGGATTGTCCAAATGTCCCCCCAGTTTGGGAGTTGTGCTCTGCCCAAGATACTTTGGACACGGGTCTCCCACTCATCAGTCACTGCATTCAGGGCAATCCTCACCGTGATTCCATCATCAGGAGTTGCCCCCATGGCAATCAATTGATCTCGGATAGTCTGCAAGCTAAAGAGGAAAGGATCGATCTCCTCTCCCTTGTGCATCTGGAACATCCGCATTTGATTCTCCAGAAGCTTCTTCCTCTGGATGGAGCTACCTTGATACAACGTGGTTAATGTTGTCTACACCTCGTTTGCAGTCTTCTTCTCGGCAATATACGGAACCACGTGATCTTTCACCACATCCAATATCAAGCATTTAGCTCACGCCTGATTTTCATTGAACTTCTTCAGAGCATCAGCATTGGTTGGCACAGCCAAGACGTTCTCAGCATGGTATCTGATGCCATACTCCTCAAGGATTGTCAGGATTTTGGCTTTCCAGATAGCGAAGTTAGACACATTGTCTAACATATCCTAATCTCTCAGTCCATACGGGGCCATCTCTGCTCAAACTGTCGAAGCAAGTGCTCTTCTCCCTTCTACTGCTACTACACTCAGCAAAAGACCAGATCTGGGTTTCTTGGTGATAGAAACCCTCTAGAGAGTATGCTCCCTCTGAGAAATGACTGCCCTCTCAAAAATCCTTCACCAGTTCTGTCAAATCAACCCTCTACGATCAATCCACTTGATCGAATCTCAGATTTCTTGGTTAGAAAATCTATTGAGGGATTTTTTCCCCCTACTTTGTCAACCTTGCTAGGCATTGTTTTGCACCGACAGAAACAATGCCTCACCAGCAACTTCAAAGAATCGAAATTGCACTTTCAGCCTCGGCAACTGACACAATGTCACTCCAACTTGGACTGCGTCACCCTCTAGGGCTTGCGTTAGCTCAGCGTAAGCTTGACAGGCTCTGCGTCACCCTCTAGGGCCTGTGTGAGCTCTGCGTGAGCAGACTGGCTCTGCGTCACCCTTCTGTTGGGTATGCATTGTCCCTCTAGTGTTGCGCTGCCTCTTCCTAGATTTGTGAGCTTCAGCTGCCCTCCTGCAGCAAAAAATCTTCAGCCCCTTGCTGATGGCTTCAACATGATCTACAATCGCTCTGATACCATGTGAAAATTAATAAATACAGAAACCCTACTGTAGTATATTGATTTACTTCTCCTACTTGTTTTATTTAATTAACGAGTTATTTAACTGAAGTATTCAAAAAAACATCAAAGTAAACACAATTGCAGCCTACACATACATATAGATCATTTACTGAAACATAGCGCACATATGACAATGGACACACATGATTTTTCAGACAAATGTCCTCAGAAAAACCCAATGCAAGAAAACCAGTGCAACAACTCTTAGAGGGATTTTATTATTAAGCAGAATCTGAATACATCAAGGGCACCAGTAGTGGTTTGCCTGACAGAGAATTTCACGGCAGTTGTACCTTATCACTCGGAGATAGAAAATATGGTTGATTCAAACCCTCAAGGGAATTACTGAATACGAGCCCTTTCTGGCCCACTTGAAGCCCAGCATCGTCTCTCCAGCCTCTGCGTCAGCCCCTGAAGCCTCACGTTGTCCCTGCATCTGTAACAACCCACTTCTAATTTATAAGTAAAATAACATTAGCGAGTATACGACATACGCATGTGATAGCTACATATGCCTATATCGCATACCCCGCACTAGTATTAAGGCTACCTAAGTGAGAAAAATGAATTTAATATTACAATATATTTTATCTCGCCATGATATAACGAAATCTCAACAGGCATGGGAGAGTGTTATTTAAGAAAACCAGATTATAATTTAGTTAAAAATCATATATGGGTGAACTAATAAAGTAATAATATAATTAATTAAGGCAAATTAATTAAGATAAAAACAAACCTAATACAAATTAAATTCAAATTAAAACCTTACATAAAGCCATCGCTTCTACGTATCAAGATAAGGATTCAAATTGGATATTTCATGCACTTAACCCCAAAACCTTATCTCTAAGTTAAATATCTCATTAAATGAACATAATATCTCCTTAAATGCATACCCACCCTCATAAATAAGATAATATCTACGGGAGTTGAGGGCGGTGGAGAAATGAATATAAATGAAAAGGATGTGAAGGAGGGGGGGGACGGTCTTTTGGAGGAAAAATTCTGCATTCTGTCCACAGAAAGGATTGAAGGATACGAAGTGTTTGGAAGGGAGTCTCATCGTCCTTGGGATTCTGGGCACGGGGGCAGAAGAGTGATCTTCTGGATCTAGGATTGTTCCTAGATCGGCTGGGAGGACTCTATTGTTTCGGTGAACTGTTCAATCTGTCAACAGCATCACAGGAGGAGTGCCTGAGAAGTGCCACCATTAAATCAGCTGTTGTATTCCAGGTATTTCTTTTATGTATAGAATAGTTTCTCAATTAAATTTCACTGCTGATTTTTATTAAAATGCATTACCGCTGAAATATATACTTCGATTAATATTTTTCAAACTAAATTTATGTGTATGGGACCCTACATATGGTATCAGAGGCGTGATTCAAACCCTCTTACGACCTTATAGGCCCATTAAAAATTCATTTTTATAAGCTGCTGCTGGTATAAACCAGTCTCTGGTTGTTCCAAATTTAAAGCTGCTGGTGTAAACCTACCACAAACGTTATTACAGATCATAAAACTGCATAAACAATTATACAATAACTAAACTGCAACAATTACTGGTTCCTCACCAGCATTCCAGGATTTTGTTTCTTATCAAAAAAAATTTACTGACACCTTTTTAGGTGCTCTAGGAGTCTTTCACCGAAATTATTGTTGAAAGAATGAGATAGAAGCTCTAGTAATCGAGATAAACCTAGTAGAAGAGATATGATGAGGTTTCCAGTATTGACTGGTTCAGAAAATATTGTGTAACATTACAAATGATGAGCTCTTTTGGCAGTTTCTGTTGTTGCATAACCTGTACAGAACAAAAGCAATCCAGCCTTAAAATTACAAATATACAGAGCAATTTCGTCTTTGATACAATACTCATATTTACTTTTCACTTAATAGGCAAAAAGGAACGAAGCCAAGATAGCAGTTATAATTGAAATGGGTATCAATTGACCCTATGCCAAATTGTATACTCTGGACAGTTGAATTAAGATTGCCAAAACAACATCAATAATTAATGATTAGATGAATCCTTAAAACAGATAGGTATTCAAAAAAAGTAATAATAATAACATTTTTCTTCTAAGAAGAAACAATCAACTGACAAACTCATGTCTAGATTTACTTTTCATTTTACACTGGAATGATATCAGGCCATACTCCTATGAGAGACTACAATACCAATCAAGCCATCCGTAACATCCATAGAGTTATATATGAAGAGCAATGTCATGAGTGTGCCATAGGACAGAGAATCCAGTGCATGCCACATCAGAACCAAATCATACGAGTGACCGAAATAGGAATTGATGAATCAAACCTTACGTCAAGGATGCCAAGATTGTAATGCGAGATATGTCAGATATAAATAACTGAACTAAGGTCTAAGATCTCTGTACAATTATGTCAATATTGTTGTATATAGAGATGCTACTATTGGAGTACATATCCATGATGCTTCTGTGTTAAAATGAGACCATACACTGAAATGTCGAGAGACCATTCATATGTTGTACCTGATGAGGCCAGAATCATACAATACCATACACTTCACATTGGGTATATGTGCCGAGACTACTGAGCTGCCAACGCTAATACCTGCACAAGATTACGGAGGGGTGCCAATACTTTTGTTGAAATCCCATACATAAGTATTGATGAGTGGGATGAAGATAGTGCAGAGAAACAATAATGATTTGTAGTAAGCCAAGATTTCTATGCCAAGTATCATATTCAAGTGTCACAACTAAGAGTTGCTACTGAGACCCTACATCGTGGAAATCCTTGTAGCCTCAGATCCATAGCAATATACCTCGGGCTCTAACCCTTAAACTCAGAATGTTGCTATGCGAAACTCAGAACATTAAGTCTGGATATCAACACTGTTGTCATTCTGGTTATTATTTCTCTTCAAAAGACCGAATATCATAGGTGCCAGCATAGGAAAATTTAAGGGAAATAACGTAGTCGTGAAGTGCCATCTGGGTCACATTCGGATTGCTGTCAAAACACTCTAGATTGGTGTGTATTCATGGAGAAGCCACGCTATCGATGTTGGGACGGGTATGGAACCTCTGTGGCTGCGTGTCTAAAAGTCTATGCCCCAAAAATATGACCTGCCGCCCGAATATAGATATAACCTCCAAATTTAAACACACCCTAGGATAAACTTTGCCGTTGTTACTTTATGAGCTCCACTGTAATTTAAATTATGATTTAATACGCAATGGCGTCTGATGTTGCGGACTTTGGGTTTACGAAATATACCGATATACCGCTTTGGAATGGTATATGAGTGGAATTTTAATGTATGGTGAAATTAACCGTAAAAAATATAAATAAATAAATAAAATATATATATAAAATGCGCATTTTAAAAGTTTGTTTGGCTCCGGCGGGTTTTGAACCCGACACCTCTTGGCAAACAGCGCGATGGTCTACCGTTATATACAGCGTAATGGCCGTCGTAGGGAAGGAGGAGTCGGGCAGAGTTCTGAACCGCCGACCCTCCAAAAGAAGTTTTGCCAATAAAATATATATTATATACTCAAAGCATTGTAACGAGGGTCAAAGTCGGGGTTTGACTCCGTGACCCCACCTCCAAAACTCAAACGCCACGCCATTACCAGCAAGCTGCTCACCGATTCAAAACAACGTAACTGTGTTAGTCTGGTATTAAACAACATGACCGCCGTCATAGTCTGAGTTATAAGTTTAACCCGACCCGGAACATCTACAACAAGAGGGCTAGTTTAACCCGACCCGGAACATCTATTTTCATAACCTACCCCGATTATCCCGTGTGCCAAAATATACAAATTGAGTGTATGACTGACTATACAAATCAAGCGTATGACTGACTATGAGTGCCAAAATATACAAATCTGAGTTATAAGTTATACAGTCTTTTAATTTTGAAACGGAACATTACGCCACCAGATTTCTAACTTTACAATAAATATAGTCCATGGTTTATATAGACACAGCATATAAAATTCCATACGCCATTTAATATATATGCCAACTGATATGACTTACGGTTTGCAAATGAATTAATATTCCATCATTAGTAATACGCTCTACCATTGAAAATTAGATTCAGACCTTTGGATTTAAAGAAATAAATAATAATTAATATTCCACCATTTACAAAAAAAATAAAAAAATAAAATTTGGCACATTAGAGTCGATATCTAAATTAGGGCAACGCTTCTATTATTAGGGCGTATCATATAAAAGAAAGTATTATATAAAAGAAAGTCAAATGTTCGTTTATTTGAAGGAGGATTCAGGTTTATAAGATTGTGTTTTATGAAGTTAAAACAGCATGATAACACAATAACAAAACGAGAATTTAAACTGGTTAGAATCCAGGTATTGTTTGTAGTCATAAGTAACAGAAAGTCGGTAAAACCTTCTAACTCCTATAACTGCATCTAGGACAGAACATTCTAGACAATTTTCGAACCAACACTGATCTATGAAAACCCCTGCATTTCACTCTAGAGTAGTATGCATAAAATACCCTACATAGGACAAGGAGGTCGCGTTGCCACCCTCCTTGACCTCGGTACCAGTAAGACCTGCCTGCAGGTAAAATAGAAAAAGAACTATACCCGTATGCCAGCTCAAATCTTACGAAAATTATATTTTGTCAGTCTGAAAATTTATCCACTCCTCATGAATTTATTTTATGTATTTCACGAAAAATTACCATGTTTAACACGTACCAAAGGCGGCAGCACCAGCGAAATGCATCGCCGCCACCTCCACCTTCACCATCGCCTTCACCACCATCAAGATCGCCGTCAGCACCGGTTGCTCCGCCCGATCTCACCATTGTGATGAGCTCTTTAGAAGCCATTATGGAAACCTTGAAAGGGTCGCAGTCGACCAGGAACAAGGAGGAGCGACGTCATTCAAAGGAAAGACATTCAGAAAGGCCGAAGGATTTTGATGACAAACCTCACAGAGAAGATATTTCACGGGAACTACAAAAGATTAAACTCCCGGAATTCTCTGGAGGACGAGTTGGAGAACATGCCGAAGCATGGTTGGAAGGGATGATCAGATGCTTTGCATTAAGAGAATATTCTTCAACTTCTAAAACAAAGATCGTTGTATTCCAACTCAGGGGGAATGCTCTGATTTGGTGGGGGAATATGGAAAAACAGCTACATCTCACTTCAGATACCGTTCATTGGGAGTTGTTTGTGGACCGATTCCGTGCGAAATACTTACCGCCTTTCTTTCAAGAGCAGCAAGCCGGAGTCTTCCATACTCTAACCCAAGGTGGTAAAACCGTGGAAGAATACGAGATAAAGTTCATGGAACTTGTGAAATATGTTCCTTATCTAGACACAGATGAACGCCAAGCCGAGCGTTTCGTATTTGGATTAAATCCTCGGATCAGAGCCATGGTAAGAATGTGGAAGCCATCGACGGTGGCAGAGGCGGTTGAATGTACTCGTTATGCAGAAGAACATCTGGGGACAAAAAGGGATTTCAGGCCAGCTGAACCAATACCGCAGGCATTTACAGGAAAGACTCCCCGAAATTTCTTCCGAGGAAATAACTCGAGACCACCTCCTTATGGTAACAGGTTTACCCCAAGAGGAGCGGGGTCAGGAGCTCCCAGGACCATAAACGCAATAGCTTCCGGGTCCTCAAACATCAGTGCGTGGAGGTCTCGAGGAACTGGTAATCGAGGAAGGAATGGGAGAGGAAGCAGCACTAGGGGACAGAGTTCTTGGTCGCAGATTTCTCAATCAAACGCAAAAGGACCAACCCGAGTGGACTGTTGGGGATGTGGAGGACCTCATCTTCGACGTGATTGTCCGGAGAACTCTCGGCGAACAGGAAAAGAACCATCATCAGATGCCCAAAGCAATCATAGAATCCATGTTGTCGTCAACAACAACCAAGCAGCACATCAATCCACGATAGTGGAATCTTCAGGTACTATCAACGGAATAAAACTCAAAATCTTATTTGACACTGGAGCTACTGATAGTTTTATTTCATCTTATGCATTGAATAAATGTGGGTTGGCAGCCTGCAAACAGGACGATTTTAGACAGGTAGAAATGGCTTCAGGAGACCTTCAATCGGTTGAATTAAGTGTGGAGGATTGCAAAGTTGATCTAGGAGTCTGTTTGACCAAACTAAAAGTATATGTCACGACCCTAGGAACTTACGACCTGGTGATAGGAATGGATTGGTTAGAGTCTCATCGAGCATGGGTAGATTGTTCCGGGAAAACAATACTTTGCGTAAATGATATGGGTGAGACAATCCAAATTCAAGGTATTAAGAGAAAAGTATCCTTGCGTTTCATCTCAGCCATGCAAATAAAGCGGTGCTTAAGGAAGGGTTGTCAAGTGTATGTTGTTCAAGAGGTAAGCAATGGAAAAGGGTCTTCCTTAGATCAGTATCCGATTCTATCAGAATTTCCGGATATTTTTCCAAAGGAATTACCAGGACTGCCTCCTCGGAGAGAGCTAGATCTCACCATTGAATTGAAACCTGGTACGGAACCTATATCTAAAACTCCTTACCGAATGACTGCCCTGGAACTTCAAGAACTGCAAATACAGCTGAAAGAACTGTTAGATGTATGGCACATTCGACCCAGTGTTTCACCATGGGGTGCTCCTGTAATCTTTGTCAAGAAGAAAGATGGTTCATTACGACTGTGTGTGAACTATCGAGATTTGAACCGAGCCACGGAAAGAATAGGTACCCAATGCCTCACATTGACGACCTTTTTGATCAAATGAAAGGAGCTACAATATTTTCAAAGATCGATTTGCGATCGAGTTATCATCAACTCAGGATTAGCGAGAGCGATGTTTCTAAGACTGCATTCCGAACTCGTTTCGGGCATTATGAATTCATTGTGGTGCCATTTGGGTTGACCAATGCACCTGCAGTCTTCATGAACCTTATGAATAGCGTTCTCCACAAATATCTCGACAAATTTGTACAAGTTTTCTTGGGCGATATTCTCATTTACTCTAAGAATGAGGAGCATGAAGAGCACTTCGGATAATGTTATCTTGTCTCAGAGAGCACAAGTTATATGGAAAATTATCCAAATGCGCTTTCTTTCAGAAGGAAATCCATTACTTAGGTCATATCATATCAGGCGAAGGAATCTCTGTAGATCCTGAAAAGGTAAATACAATCAGGGAGTGGTCGATACCTAAGAATGCACATGAAGTGTGTAGTTTTATGGGTTTAGCAGGTTACTACCAAAGGTTTCTGGAGGGATTCTCCAAAATTGCAAAACCAATCACAAACCTTCAGCGCAAGGGTGTTAAATATGAATGGACTAAGGAATGTGATAAAGCTTTTTCTAAACTTAAGCAATTATTGACTAGTGCACCGATTTTGTAAGTACCAGATATGGATAAAGACTTTACTATGTGTACCGACGCATCTAAGCAAGGGTTAGGCGCAGTATTAATGCAGGAAGGAGGCGTAATAGCATACGCTTCGAGAAAATTAAAAACACATGAAGAACTTTATGCTACGCACGATTTGGAGTTAGCCGCGATGGTCTTAGTTTTAAAAATATGGAGACATTACTTGGTGGGGAGAAACTTCGTGCTTAAAAGTGACCACCAAAGTTTGCAGTATTTATTCACCCAGAGAGACTTGAATGCAAGACAAAGACGATGGAGTGATCTCCTAAGCGAATACGATTTTGCGATTTCATATATCAAGGGGAAGGAGAATGTTGTAGCAGATGCATTAAGTAGAAGACCTCGAATCTTCTCCCTCGTACCTATCAAGGTGAACTTGAGAAATCAAGTGCTTGAACATCTTATAAGAGATAGTTGGTACTTAAAAATAAGGTCGGGGCTCGAAAGCAACCATTCGAAGGAACCTAAGTTCGAAGGGTATGATTTGGAAGAGGACGGAATTCTACGATTTCACGGGAGGATGTATATACCAGACAGTGGAGATCTCTGAAACACCATCTTGAAGGAAGCACACCGGGCAGTATATTGTGCACATCCTGGGGTAAAGAAGATGTATGTTGACACTAAGAGACTCTTCTTCTGGTCAGGCTTGAAAAACGACATTGTCTAATTTGTCGCTAGGTGTCTTGAATGCCAACAGGTAAAAGCTTATCATCGTCACCCAGCAGGTCTCTTACAACCTCACGACATTCCTATGACCAAATGGGAGATAATTTCTATGGATTTTATCGTTGGGCTGCCTCTTACACAACACAAGCATAATGCCATTCTGGTTGTGGTGGATAGATTAACAAAAAGCGGCCATTTCATCCCAGTAAGATATACTTATGAAGTAGCTGATGTAGCACGAGTATTCATAAATGAAATTATCAGATTTCATGGAGTGCCTAAGAAAATCATATCCGACAGAGATCCTCGGTTCACATCAAGGTTCTGGAATTGTATGCAGTCGGCCTTGGGAACTCAGTTAAATTTGAGTACCGCATATCATCCTGAGACCGATGGACAGACAGAAAGGGTAAATCAAGTACTCGAGGATATGCTAAGGATGTATGTTATGGACCAACAGTCACGCTAGGAAAAGTACTTACCCTTGGTAGAATTTGCTTACAACAATAGCTATCACAGTTCAATCGGGATGCCGCCATTTGAAGCTTTATACGGAAGACCTTGCAGAACGCCGTTGAGTTGGGACAGGTTAGAAGATCGAATAATCGTCGGACCAGACTTGATCCAAGAGATGGAGGATCAGGTAAAACTGATTAGACAGCGGTTAAAAGAGGCTCAGGATAGACAGAAAGGACACTCACAGGACAGATAGAAGCTGTGTGGTAGGAGATCAAGTTTTCATCCGCATCAGGCCAAATAAGAGCACCATTCGGTTTGGGAGGGGGACAAAATTATCCCCCCGTTTTATAGGACCGTTTGAAGTCCTGGAAAAAGTTGGACCTGTCGCTTATCATCTTGCACTGCCACCCCACCTGCACAAAATTCATAATGTATTTCATGTATCTGTCTTACGACACTATATTGCTGATAAATCTCATGACCTTCAATGGAAGGAATTGCAGGTATCGGACGAGGGAACCCTAACGGTCGAACCATTACGTATTCTGGAACGTAGGGTTCGACAACTCAGGAACCACCAAATAGACCAAGTGAAAGTCCAGTGGGACAAGTATAGTCCGGGATCAGTGACTTGGGAGGATGTTGAGACTTTTTGCCAGAATTACCCCAGCTTATGCTAAATTTTGAGAACTGAAAACTTTTATGTATATGACTGCTCTATTTTGATACTTAAAACTTTGAAATACTACGTAAAGATGAGTTTTTACTTTGCTGGTACATGGATACCCATAAAGATAGAATGCTACTTCACTTTACTGATGCAAGATATATGCTGTTTGTTTAAAATTCACTGGTACATGGACACCGATAGGCAATATGTCGTTTAAATTAACATTGCAAAAATATGAAATCATAGATTAAACATTATAGATGAAACAATCTATCAATTTATTTCATTTCATTTCAAATATGATTGAAGGAAAGGACATAGAAAAGTAACTACATTTTAAATATGAAAATACATATTAGTATATAGATTGAAAATAGTAAAAAAAATCAAATGCATCATAGGTGGAACATGTATGAACTAAACGGAAGCAGTATTTGAAATGAGAAATTTTATTGGACATATTGATACCTATGTGAACAAATTTTCTTTTATATATATAAGTTCTGGGATTTATATCATAAATATCAAAGTATTTTGAATATGTAGAGGTTGTTATATGGGTAACAATTGGTTATGAACAATATAGATGCATATGCTATAATATGTGTACAAGTGTTTACATTGCAGATTGTGTACCAGTGATTACTTCGCAAAACACAGGTTACCGAAACAATAGACGTGATGGCAGAATCCCCAGAACGTTGAGACTCCACGTGATTCCATGATAGGGTGTTGACCCTGTTTCTACTAGGAGGGGTGGAGGTGTTGCCCACCGTTTATCCTCCAATACCTGGAGTCATGGGAGGACTGTGTGAGTCATGCTCCCCTAGACGTGTGATGATGACTGCCAGATGCCTACAAGCATATCAGGTCGATGTAATCGACGCCGATATCCTTACGATCTATGAATGGATCAGTAAAACTGATGCCATGTCATATTCCTGTAGAGGACGGATAGGATGGGAGTGGAAGAGATTAGGAAGGATAGGGTGATTTTAGAATAGGCTGCAGAGGCAGTTGAGATGTGAAGTAA
Organism: Pinus albicaulis; assembly: GCA_034641835.2. NCBI lineage: Eukaryota > Viridiplantae > Streptophyta > Pinopsida > Pinales > Pinaceae > Pinus > Pinus albicaulis. Next base: position 771,274,077 of record CM076574.1, on the reverse strand, counting down.
CAAATAAATTACAAAGAAAAAGAAACATGCATATTCAAATGAAATTCAATCTTAAAATACAAACCTTCACACTTGTGCCCTAATCTCTAGAAACATGATTATCGATATGAGTATATGAAGCCCTAACTTCGGGACGAGGTTCTTCCGAAGGGAGGAAGTATGTAACAACCCATTCCTAATTTATAAGTAAAATAACATTAAGGAGTATACGACATACGCATGTGATAGCTACATATGCCTATATCGCATACCCCGCACTAGTATTAAGGCTACCTAAGTAAGAAAAACGAATTTAATATTACTATATATTTTATCTCGCCATGATATAACGAAATCTCAACAGGCATGGGAGAGTGTTATTTAAGAAAACCAGATTATAATTTAGTTAAAAATTATATATGGGTGAACTAATAAAGTAATAATATAATTAATTAAGGCAAATTAATTAAGATAAAAACAAACCTAATACAAATTAAATTCAAATTAAGACCTTACATCAAGCCATCGCTTCTACGTATCAAGATAAGGATTCAAATTGGATATTTCATGCACTTAACCCCAAAACCTTATCTCTAAGTTAAATATCTCATTAAATGAACATAATATCTCCTTAAATGAATACCCACCCTCATAAATAAGATAATATCTACGAGAGTTGAGGGTGGTGGAGAAATGAATATAAGTGAAAAGGATGTGAAGGAGGGGGGGGACGGTCTTTTGGAGGAAAAATTCTGCATTCTGTCCACAGAAAGGATGGAAGGATACGAAGTGTTTGGAAGGGAGTCTCATCGTCCTTGGGATTCTGGGCACGGGGGCAGAAGAGTGATCTTCTGGATCTAGGATTGTTCCTAGATCGGCTGGGAGGACTCTATTGTTTCGGTGATCTGTTCAATCTGTCAACAGCATCACAGGAGGAGTGCCTGAGAAGTGCCACCATTAAATCAGCTGTTGTATTCCAGGTATTTCTTTTATGTATAGAATAGTTTCTCAATTAAATTTCACTGCTGATTTTTATTAAAATGCATTACTTCTGAAATATATACTTAGATTAATATTTTTCAAACTAAATTTCTATGTATGGGACCCTACAGCGTCACCCTAAAGGGCTTAGCATTGCCTCTACGTCAACCCCTGCGTTGTCTCTACGTCAGCATGGCTACGTTGCGTCCCTCATGTTGGCCTCTGCGCTGCCTAATACGATTCTTCCTCTCTGCTTATGTATCCTCGGCCTCAGATCAGAATATCCCTTGTCGATCTGCCCCTCACTAGCACTGCAAGCTCACTCAATAATTCTCAGCAAACCGCGCCCCAAAATTTCGACTTAGCTCAAGTGTTACTACTCTGTGTGTCTTCGCCAACTGACCCCAAGCCTTCCTTTAATACTTTTCTCGTTAATAAATCAACGGTCATGATCTAATCTATAATCAACGGCTAAGATTAGAAAAGACTTGATCCACGTCACTTAAAACATTCTCATCCACATGTGTAAATTAATTCACTTTAATTTTTTTAATTTTCCTAAGTTAGACTTAGGGTCCTCGTTAAAAAATTTAATTATTTGGATAACTTTTACACCAGGTTGAATTTCTCCAAACGATTTCTGGGTCTTGGAGATCTCATGTGTCCTAGCCCCTCCACAAAGTTTCAGAGCTAGAGCACATCCGATGCTACCCAAAATCTCAACAAGATAGACACATCATTCTTGTCTTCACTTGGGAAGACAGAACGGAGGATTGGATAAACACCTAGCATCCGATGCTCTTTGAGGATGTGTTAGGGAATCCAAGACAAGAGTAGTCGTAGAGGAACAATATTCTTTGAGGACTAGGAATCCAAGACAAGAATAGTCCTGCTAGAACACACCCTGAGAACCCGGGTACGGTATGTTCCGAGAGAGACAATGATGAGGGTGTCTATATATCATTGGTCTCGCCAAAATTGGTGCTATGATCTTTTGGAGAGATAGAGTTGTCAGTCAAGGCCTTGCTATGTGACAATGTTGGTTGATATGATGCTAAACAGATGGGTTACCAATTTGACTCTTCTTATGAGAATTCTTCAGATTGAGAATGACCAAGTACCATTATGAATACCTCCCTAGTTAAGAGTGAGTGTTGAAAAATGTAACCAAGTTCGATCTTCATGACGTGTAATTGTGATTTTATGCAGGGTTGCGAGGGAGCGCCCCCCCTCCCCCCTCCTCTGATCCCGCTCCCAAAACGCACTCCGAGCAGGAGCATTTTGGGAATGCATAGGGAGCGTGCTCCCTGCGCTATCAAAAGCGCTCCCTGCTTTTTCAAGAGCGTTTTAGGGAGTGCTCGAGATCGAACGCTCCCTGAGCACTCCCTCCTTTAAAAAAATGCTCCGGAAGCGAATTTTTTAAAGAGGGAGCGCTTGGGGAGCGTTTGCTCCCGAGCGCTCCCAAGCGTAAAAAACGCTCCTGACCCAATTTTGCACGTTAAAAAAAAATAATAATAAATAAATAAATAAATTTGGCCGACGGGCGCGGAAAAGGAGGGAAGGGTAGGGTAGGGGATAAAATCCCTCCCTACCCTTTTCATTTTTCATTTCAGTTTGAGAGAGAAGAGAGAAGAGAGCTAGAGGAGAAAGAGGAAGAAGAGAAGAGAGGAGAAGAAAGGAGAGGAGAGGAGGCCTCTGCTTGGATCAAATCATCGAAGGACAAAGAGGTAGGATCCCAATCCCCAATGATTTAATTTTTTTTTCTATGTGTTTTTAATTTGTTTAAACATGAAAATTTGATTTATTTTTTTCTATGTTTGATAAATTGATAATTAACTCGTTGAAAAATGAATAAATTGAATTTTTTTATTTATATGTTGCATTTTAATTTCTTGAAAATTGAAAAATTGATTTTTTTTTCTATATTTCATTTTTTCTTATTCCCATTTGGCATTTCTCCATTGTTTTGTAGGTTAAAAACTTGAAACTTGAAAGTTGAAACATCATGGACATGGCTATATTTCTTGGCATTTTCTTCATGTTGGTTCCGTTTTTTGTTATTATGGTGTTGGAGAGTAGGAGAAAGAGGCCCAATCCAGAACCGGAGGATGAAGAAGTGGATATGATGAAAACCCTGAAGAGGAGTACCAACTTGAGGAAGAAGGGGACTTAGGGGAGGGTGGCGATAATGAGACCACACCAACCAAAATTGACCAAACACCATTGTGGAAATATTTTACTAGGCCTGAAGCAGGGAAAGGGGGTGGAACCACTAAATTTATATGCCCCCATTGCAATACACAATACAAGGTTCATACACCCGTGCCAGAAGGCACCTTTGTGGGAAAAGGCCATGGAATGGAGATAAAAATATAGGAATCAAAACTTGTGTAAGTGTGTCAGCAACAGATAGAGCCAAATACATAAGGGAGGAGGAGGAAGCCCAATACAAATTTAAAAGATCTAAGGGTTTCATTGAATCTTATTCACCATCACAACATAGACAAAGAAGTCAATCAACTTCCACCCATGGCAGTGGATTTGGAGGCACACCTGGACCAAACATCTCTTTAAGGCGTAGAACCATATCTGATTTCCTTGACGAAGGGTCCAGGAGTGATGTGGATTCAAAAAATTTCCGATTTCTCTATGCATGTGGGGTACCATTCAATGTTCTTTGCTCACCATATTGGCATGAAATGGTTTCTGCCATTAATGATTCCCCCAAAGGATACAAGAGCCTTGGGTATGACAAGGCTAGAACTGTGGGCCTTAATCATGAAAAAGAAAAAATAACTCATTCTTTGAGTAGAATGACAAGTTCTTGGAATGAGCATGGGGTGTCCATTGTATCTGATGCATGGACAAATGTAAAAGGCAAGCCATTGATCAGTGTTCTTGTTGTGTCTGTTAGTGGTGCTATATTCCTTTCATCTCATGATTATTCAGATAAGTTCAAGACCGGCATCAACATTGCAGAGCCATTACTTGAAACAATTGAACGTATTGGATCATACAATGTCATCCAAGTCATCACTGATAATGCTTCTAATTGTAAGGCAGCGGGAGCAATTATTGAGGATAAATACCCCAACATATTTTGGTATGGGTGTTTGGTTCACACAATGAACCTTTTCATGCATGATATAATTAAAAACAAACAACCTGAATACAGATGGCTTGGTGATTTGCACAAGAGAGGAAAAAAAATGATAAGATTTATTACAAATCATAGCAATACTCATGGTCTTTTCCGCAGTCACTCAACATTGGAGTTGTTGAAGATAGCAAAGACTAGATTTGCTAGCTATTACCTCACCTTCAGGCGCCTTTTGAAGTTAGGAGAGTCATTGGCTGCCATGGTATCAAGTCCACACTGGCAGGTATTAAAGGACTGGGAAACAACAGCAGTTGACAGGCAAGGTTTTGAACAAGTGGAGGGGACTGCTCTTGATCCTTTGTTTTGGGCACATGTGAAGGAAATTTTGAGTTTCACCAAGCCCATTTATAACATGATTTGTTTTGTAGATACAGATAAACCAGTGATTGGGGAGGTGTATGAGCATATGGATAGCATGTTGGGGCAAATAAAAGATGTTGTCAAGGACAAAGATCCAAACTTGTATTCAATGATTCACGATTGTGTGTGTGCATGGTGGAATAAACTGAATGTTCCACTACATGCTTTGGCATATATCCTTATGCCAAAATACTACTCTCCATCTTCGTTGGGCCAACCTACACGTGGGGGTGGGGTTAGGATTAGACCTCATACAGATCCCGAGGTACAAGAGGGATACATGAAAGCATTAGACAAGTTGGTCCCTGAAAGGGAGGACTGTGCTAATATGCGCCTTGAATTAGGCGGTTACTTCAATTGCACTGGTTTGTTTGGTTCTTTTCATGCAATGGAAGATAGGGATAGGTTTGATGCTCTCACATGGTGGGATACATATGGCGGTATGGGACATTTGCCAAAATTGGCAAAAAAAGTTCTCTCACAAGTTGTAAATACTTCTTCTGCAGAGAGGTGTTGGAGCACCTACAGCTTCATCCATAATGTGAGAAGAAACGGACTCAACGAAAACCGAGCAGAAAGCTTGGTTTATGTGCACTACAACTTGAGGTTGTTGAGTCATTATTGTGATTGGGCTTATAAGGATCTCTCATATAAAGTTTGGGACAACAACCCAGAGGATGATAATTTGGAGGACGACACTATACATCTGGAAGAATAAGAAGAAGAACTTTTGAGAGATGAGGATGAAGCAGGAGCAGGCATGCCATCGCCACACCCACCATCCGGTAGTAGTGCCAGTGCTAGTGTTCGAGTTCTGACTGTTATTCCTTTGCTACCTCCACACCCATCGTCACGTGAAGGGCATGGGGCTTCTAGTCATGGTCGTGGTACTTCCAGTTCTCGCAAGGAGACTGCTGGAAGACCACCATTACCTCGTGGATCTGTTCATAAATTAGACATTTCTCGTGGCAAGAGTCCAAGCAATAGATGAAATAGATTTACAGTTTACTAGTCCTTTCTATTTTCTAGTAGTTTTTAACTTTTTATCACTATTGAAACTTGACTCTTTCATATTTAATGGAAGATATTTTTTGTAAACAATATAAAGTTTGAAGTTTGAAACTTTGAAGTTGGCAGTTATAAGTTTATAAGTCATTATGAATTATGAATCTGATGCTTTGAAAGTTGAAAGTTGTTTCATTTCGTTTCATTTTATAACATTTCATTTCATGTTAAATATTCTTTGTTGTAATGGTTACACTTAGCTTACAAGTACAACTATGGTCATCAATGAATCAATGATGATAAATGTTATATATTGAATTCTGAAAGCTTGAAACTTTAAGATTGATGAATCATGAGACTCAAGAGTCAATATGTTGTGTGTTTCTAACTTATGGACGTGGTTGATGAAGATTATAACTTCTAGATGATTGATGTTATATGGTTCAATCTATGTTTTATGTTTTTAATGTCTAATTCATCATTCTACATAATTTTTAATAACATATATGCATCAAAATATTAAAAAATATAAAAATATATATATATTTAAAAAAAACGCTCTTGAACCGGGAGCTTTTGAAAATGGCACTCCCGCTCCTGCTCCCAAGTAACCTTGATTTTATGTAATTGATGTAAAGAAGAAAAATAAAATTATTATTGCAATGTTTGTCTCATGGGTTTCATGAGCAAGGAATTTTATTTTTAATGATGGCTCCAATTGTGAGCCTTTAAGATTTGTCATCAAGTCATAAAAGTCAATTTGAGTCTATGTCATGTATGGACCCTTCTTGGGCATGTTACATTTTGTATGAGTCATTAAATAAGTATGAAAGCCCTCCAAAGATAAACACCAGACCTCTCCTTCAAGTCAACTTCAAAAGAATAATGAAATATTTCAAAAGGACACGTCAGTTCACTCACACTTCATGTCGACTTATTTTGTAGCTTCCAACTACTATATATAGGGCAGATCAACATCATTTCAGGCAGAGAATTTCAGTCAAGGTCTGCAGTTGAAAGAAGTGCGAAAAGGATCAAGGAAGGCAGCCTAACAACCAACGAGAGAAAGAAGAAGAAGATCGAACTTTTTCAGATCTGTTTTGGGATCTATCCTGTCACACGTGTAAAGTAAGGAGGCAACATCTATTGCAGAAGAAGCCAACGATATTGCAGAAAGGATTCAAGGTTAGTAAGGTTACTTGAGAAGCCAAAGTCATCAAGTCGAAGTATATGAGAGAGTCTCCCCTCCAAGCGAAGTGGTGACAAGGTGCAGAAGTTGGTTATTATACTTCTCACATGTTGCAGTTAAGCTCGAAATAAGGTGCAAGTCTAAAGCAGAAGGAAGCTGAAGTTGAAGAACAGCCAAAGAGGAAGGAGCAGAAGTTTGACTAGTGTTGACTTGGGTTTGGAAGAGAAGCAGTGGAAGGAACTTGTGTCTTGGTCTTGGAGAGGCAAATTGTCAAGGGTCTTGGTCTTGGTATTCATCAATTGAAGTCTCTATAAGAAGAAGAATTCGTTTGGGTTTTCCTCTCACATGGGAGAGGTTTTGGCCCTGGCTGATAGCCTATTTTCTATCTCTTGTATCTTCATGGATGCATTAGTAGCTGTTTGATGAAAGAACACTATAATAACACAAGTTAAAGAAGACCCTAATCTAAGAAGTAAAAATCATTCACAAGTAGTTAGCTAACAAAGAGAAATCATCTAACTACAATGTCCTAGATTTCTCAACGTTCTATTCTTTTAGCCGCATCAACATCTAGGGCAATTTTTTCGGCCCTACTCAAGGATGTGGATGTATGAGTGTCAAATCCCAATTATCAAATGACAGACAACTTGAAGGATGGAGGTGCTATCAAGGCAATGATGAAAAATGTACAAGTATGGAATGGTAAAGGACATGCCACTTCAATCCAAGTATTCCAAGTAGTGCCCCTCCTATAACCCTAAGGCCTTACAAGACGTCCCATTGGACTAGGGCTAAAGACTAACACCCCTGGTAAGGTTAGAGAACAAGTTTATAGTCAAGATCAGTCAATCATACAGACTACAGCTTTATTCATTTTAAAATGCCAAAAACATAAAGTAAAATCACTTGATTACAAAATGGTTAAATTACATGTTGAGTGGTAGCCCAACTTCATTCAAGAGGAATGTCGAATGGTGAGAAGTGCATGATCAGTGCAAATGGCAAAGGAATTTGGCATATCATCATCGAAAATCAATGTGTAGGGTTGTTGGCTAGCTAGTTGTCCAAGATAGGAGAAAAAGTTTTCTCCTATACGGTTACCCATTTTGGTGGGTAAAAGTGATCTTCAACATTTGATATCAATCTTTGGAAAACCAATGTTTTCGTTTTCAATAAAACCAATGAGGCCCTTTCCATATATCATTTTTCCTTTTAGGGGCAACCTATAAAGATCACGATGTCTTACGCTTATGTAGGGATTCTCTTCAAAAGTCCACACTCAACGTGAAACTTGCATCCCAACCAAGAGTTTGTAAAGAGACCATGCTTTCATATTCACTTCCAAGCATTCCATTGAAGATGGAGAACTTCAAGGCCATCACCTGTTGAGAAATGTAACTAGTCTCAGTCTTCGTAATTGAATTTGAGTCATGATGTAATGTATTTATCAAAAGAAAGAGAAAGAAAATTTATTGTAAAACAAAATTATTTATAAGCATGGGTTTTGTTACCCACCACCTGTGGGTAGTGTATATAGGAGAAAAATTCTCTCCTAGATGGTCCTCAACCGGTAGCCAATAGCCCCTTGTAGCAACCAGATAGTTCGATATGCCATTTTCTCTGCCACCTAAGCCAGCCATGTGGTCCCTCAACCACTTGTCATGAATGTATGCTTGAAGGTGGGCCTCCCAACCCCAAAGGTATGGCTTTTCATTGGTATAGTAGAGTAATTTTCCTTACTTGTCATGGGCACTTTTGGGCATGGATTGGTGGAGGGATTCGGCAAAAAGAGTGGGTTAGGCTTGTATTCTTGTCTCCACTAAACGATTTCATGGTTACCCTTCTATCCTAGTCCCATGGGATCTCCTTTACTAACCATTTGGCTTTAGGGTTGGCACTACATGGGAAATCTAGATTTTGGTTGCGTGGTCCCTCTTCCCGATACCACTTACATTACTTCCTTTCCACTCATTTTAGCCCCATTCATCTCTTTTCCCATCCGGGTCCACATGTGTCCACTGGGTCCACATAGGGTTAGCCTCGCCCTCCCCTTGTCCACAACCTTAGGTCGGGCCTGGAACGATGCCCCAGAGGTTGATGCAACTAAAAAGAAAAGAAAAAGCATAATTTGGTCACTCTCAACAGGAAATTTACCACAAAATGCAAAAAATGGTCGAGATATACAAATTTAGCACGTGCGCAAAAGCCTAACATGAGCTCTACCCCTAACCCATGGCCATCACCTTGGTTCCTATGGGCCCTAGATGAGCCCCCTCCATCATTAAGGAACCCATAATTGTCCCAACCCCTGGTGGGCAATGAACCGCCCCACCTTAAGGGGGTATTCACTGCTACATATTACACATCATGCTCTCATCCACGGGAGCCTCGAGTAGTTATGAAGAAAAATCAATAAAAAGTAAAAGGCATATGAATAAGGGTGGAAAAAAAAAGGTCAGGGTAACTCATGTATCACAATTTGCTCCCTCCTACACTCATATACCCAGGTTTGGGCTTCCCTTATTTTAGCCACCATGGCTTCTTAACATGTGGTCTGGACGTTTTCCCTGATCCCCACTCTGTTCCATCATTATATCATTTTCCACTTACCATTTGAGGGATGTACCATGAACATGTCAGCCCCTCTAGAGATTGAAACCACCTAATAGAGTCCTTGGCTAACCCCCTATTGAGCTTGGAGACACTTATGCATACCAAAGCCCATATGGAAGGGCATGCCACCATGAAGTGCCCAATTGTTTCCATGACCTGTAAGCTCTTTTACTTGATTATTCTAATGATTTGTTGTACTGGAGGGAAAGGGGACGAATTGGATCTTATGCAGGATTGCAGGTGGGTTCCCATTTGGGTCTTGGTCTCCCTATACGAGATCCTAGCCCTCCATAGGGCTACATTGGCACTTGTAGGGTGAGCGTTGAGAGCCATGGGAATCCACCATAGCCAGGATTACTTCATGGATCCCTAACAACATTCGTTGATTGCTCATATTCCACCTTTGGGATGAGGGTGATGCACCTGGTTCACCATGCCCAGTTGGCTCCACAAATACACCAAACACTTGGCAAATTTTCCAGGGTCCATAGTATTGTTCCCGCTACAGAGGCAGGGCTTATGTCATCATTCCAGCCCTTACAGATGGTCTACAAGCACTTCCAATCCATTTGGATACCCATGAGGATGACCTTGTTCCCCAACACCCACTTAGGAGCACCATAGGTCCTTGCTTGGAGAACAAGGGCCAACACCTTGTCCATCATTATGGGAGTCCATTTCTGCATCATGGTACCCTTTAGACTTCATTAGGCCTCCTCAAAGGCCCATCGACTCATTTTCTTGATCATTCGACCCTCTTGAGAGGCTTATTCATGTATTATTGAGCTATCTGGTGGGCTTGTCACCAATAGTTTTGTTATTTTGCACATTATTTTATTCTAGGGGCTAAATTAGTACTAATTAGCTAAATCGAATTTATTAGGAAGTGTATAAATAGAAATGTGATGAATCATTTGGATCACCATCACTTGGATTAGATCATTATCACTTGTGAGATTTTCGCTATTCTTTTTGGATGACGAAATTGGATGGATGGATGAATTTTGAAGTTTGGATCTCTTCATTTTTGTCTTGGAGCTTTTATATTGGCATATGATGATGATTGGATATACTTGTTCTCACATGTAAGTGCTCTTTAATGCTATTTTTGTCTTTTTCTTATGTCACATGCATGTTTTTGGGGATTTTTGCTATACTAAGCTGAAATTTGTTGCTTTTCTTGTGTGAAATGGTGGAAATTTGTCTCTTTATAGCGTTACATCATGTCATGGGACACGTTTGAATAAATGAATGTTCTTAGAGATATTTTGTGAAAAAATTATCTTGATAAGTCATCACATATTTCATATCGAAGTATAAAGACCTTGAAGCAATTGTCCCATGCCCTAATTTCCATGCAAAATTGTTCTAGAGGCCTCCTTGACCAAGTGAAATCATCCCAAGCATTGGAATCTCCTTGACTCCATTTCTCCCAAAGGATTAGGCACTGGTCCTCGATAGGTGATCACCAAAAACATATTCTTTATCACCTCTCCCTCTTTCTTCTAAGCCTAACCTCCATAGGGGACCTAGGGCATCACATTACATCAAAAGAATTCAATCTCCTAGCCTCTACTGCGTTGTTGTGTCTCCTAGGAGCCCTCCAAATTTGAAGCCCTTTCGACGGTGGGATCTTGAGATATTTCAAGCCCTAGCTCTGAGATTGATTCTTGCCCCTTGTTTCCTTTGGCTAGTGACCTCATTGGGATTATTGCATCAAATTCAAAGAAAATTTCTCCTTTAATCCATTTCTCCCCCTCAGTTAGGTCAAGCTCACCCTTGTTTGATCAATTCCATCCTCTTGACCTAATTTTGGGTCCACTTGGTCTCGTGTGGTCCCGCTCCTTATCAAAGCTAATTCTTCAAAGATCATCTAAAAACCAAGTTTCCACAAGGATTTTAACGTCTAGGGATCTCATTGAAAAGTCATATACTCAAACCCTAGCCCTTCTTAGAGAGCCTTTCACCTTGCTTTCTAAGCAAGCAAGCCATATATTTGAGCCTCTCGTGTGAATAGGCTTTTCAAGATCACCTTTCATCTTATCATTGATATATTCGTTATTGTGATCCTTATCATATCGAGTCTCCTCCCATTGGTGAAAGTCCGTAAAGAGAAGGGAGCCTTAGGAAAGGTGACAGTGCTATCGCTCCATTGTTGCCCTTGACCTAGTAGTTGCCCTATAGGATCCCCTCCTAGGACCCCGGCTAGTTTGAGCGGTAACGTTTTGGCGTCGTTGTCGGGGAGGAAGCAAGTCTGCCTCCCTAGTGAATCATTGAGGAATTGATTCATTAATGACAATTAAACATTCCTCTAGCGACTCCATTCATTGTCCAAAGTTCAAACCCCTAGTTTGCTTGAAGGTGACAGCATTCCTCCTTTAACTAGGGCCTCTACAAGAAGGGGAAAACGAACTCCATCCCCTATTAGAACCGCTCTTCTCCCTGAATTTGAAAAGGTCAGTGAGCCTACCCCAAAGATGGCAACTAGCTCTAGCACTGACCCAAAACAAGACCAACCCAAGATGACCAAAAGTGGGTAGTGTCTTTGCCTTGAAGTTGAGTGATGATCCCAAACCATTACCTGAAAAATGCAATAGATGTTTGCCCAAATTCGATGGTGATGCTACCAAAAGTTCCTGTGACTTTGTCGAAGACTTCTATTGGCACGTCACCTAGGATGATTTTCAATGAGGATAGGCTTATGATGCACTTTTCTCTGTGTCTTGAAGGACAAGCAAGGGAATGGTACCTTAGCCTTCCCCCATCATGCATATATGACTCTAACCAATTTGAAGATATGTTCATGAAAAGATGGTCGTGTAATGCACAAGGAACCTTCAACATTGACAAGTTTTATCAAATAACTAGGGGAAGGGAAAAAATTCGTAAATTCATCCAAAAATTTGATAGGGTAGTCAAGGATATCCCTGACCATTTAAAGCCTCTCGATGCTAATATTCTGGATAAATTCATCAAATTTGTGGGTAGCCAGCTAACCTGTGCATTAAGGGACAAGAAACCTTCTACATTAGCTGAGGTCAAAGAGATAGCAATGACGGTTGAAGAAAACTTACGAATCTCTAGAATGGATGTTAATAAACACCCGAGACCAAAGCCGAGGTCAAAAAGGAAAAATCCAAAGATCAACACAAAGAGACCCTTTTAGTAATCTTCAAAAGAATGGAGAAGATAAGCGAAGAAATGAATTCACGAGATAGGCTCTACATGAACAAACTCACTTCCTTGGAAAAAGCCTAAAAATCAAGTTATATCCCAAGAGGAAAGCAGTTCCCCAAAAAGCAAAATGAGGACAACAAGCCTAGCTCATCCCAAGTCCCCAACACTTTGGCCCCAACAAATACTGTGGAGAAAGATTCGTCTTCTAAGGGAGAAAAAAGCGGTGATGATGAAGATGAAGATGAAAGTGAAAGTGAGGAAGTCGATGACCAAGCAAACCCTGTGGAATTTAATGTCTTCAATAGTTTGCTAAATGGCTCATACACTCTATTGATTTCTGGTAGCATCAAATGTGCTTTAAGTCTCAAATTTTGCAGGGAGGCTAAGACACATGTATTCCAAAATACCCAGAAAGCATTTTTGGAAATTCCACCCGAATGGGGTTTTATTAAAATAATTAATTATTTTTAATGGGAGCCTAAGTCTAAACTTAGAAAATTAAAATAATTAAAGTATATTAATAGAACTGGGTGTGAATCTTCTAGAAAAAGACAAAGATCAAGTCAAGTTAATCTTAGTCCTTGATTATGTTTTAATCTGGGCCGTTGATTTCTCAATGAGAAGGTTATAAGAGAAGGGTTGATGGGCATTTGGAAAACACATCGAGAGAGAATCTAGAGTTCGATTTCTCAAGTGAGCAGCCAGAGAGATCATCGCGCTGATTCTTGCAGTGAGGGGCAGAGATAGTTCTGGTTGGAGATTTTTCCTGAGTCGGGAATACATTGCAGGAAAGGCAGAGAGAGGATGCAAAAGAGGCAGCGTAAGGGCTACACTAGGCAGTGCAGTGCCACGCAAAGGCAATGTTGAAGCCTTGAGGAGATCCGCAATTTTGTTGAGGGTGAGATCAGTTTCAATGTCGGGAGTCAGGGTGTGAGACCGGAGGGCTAGAGATTGCAGCATCCAGCCAGCAAAAAGATCAGCCGAAGCAAATGACACAGATCTACACAGAGGCTGTGCAGAGGCAGCGTGGGGCTTGTCAGTTTGGGTTTGTATCAATGTCGGTTCTTCAGTGATAGCATGATGGCATTTTCCCACTACCTCTCTGCCAGTTATTTTTCTCTGTATGGATGGCTAGTAAGGGATCCAAGATTGTATTCAGAACTATTGCATAATAATACAAACCCTCAGTTGCTACACCAATTTTCCCAGATTGGATTTTTCCGGGGACATTTGTCCAAAAATAATGGTGTCATATGTGTGTCTATATTTCTTCTTGCTCAGTTCTTGTTTCTATATATTATTTTATGTAGTGAAGGTTGCAGTGCGATATATTCAATATTTGTCGTAGAACAACTGCAAATAAATTGTCAAGTAATGAATAATAATTAGGTGAATATTTTCCAGCTGCTGCAATAGGATTCAAGTTTTAGGAATTTTCACATGGTATCAGAGCAACGCATGTGAAGCAAGAGAGTAGATCGAAAGAGCTCAGCGTTGAAGAGAGAGGGAGATCGAATAGCTGTGTAGGTAGCAGATGGAATCCCCAAGGGTTTGCGCAGTCCAAGCCAGGAAGGGAAATATTTGCGAGGAAGTCTCTCTCTGAGTGAGTTGAAAGAGAGGTAGGACTTTATAGTTCGCAATTTGTCAACGACAGAGGGAGCAGCATAGAACATTTTTCTATGGGATGCAGTTTTTTGCTGGAGCAGTTGCTGGTGCAGAAAGCGTTAGAATAAGGAAGAAGAAAACACTGATTTCAGGGAATTTCTTCCTCAGTGAGTTCCGAGCCAAGGAATTCTACTTCTCAGTTACAGAGCAGTAGTAGCGAAGAGCAGATCGACTAACTCCAATAGGGATTATGTAGGTCATCCTAGTAGCTACACAGAGGAGAGAGGGAACAATTCAACTTTTATTGGCTAAGATGGCAGCTAACGAGCTGAGAGATCAAGATTGGTTGGAGGGTGGCTCTAACTGTGTGATCTGGCAGGCAAGGATCAAGTGTCTCCTAGATGAGCATGATCTCAAAGCCTTCATCGATGGTGTGGTAGTTGTCCCCGTGGATGCAGATCCGTTGAAAGCCTACAAGAAGGATATGGCGAAATATAAGTGTTTAATCCTCAACGGAGTGAGGGATCATGTAGTATGTCACATAGCTGGCAAAGGGACTGCCAAAGAGATGTGGGATGCCTTCGAGACGTTTTATCAAGGATCTTTCGAGCAACGGAAGATGTTCTTGCAAGAGAAGATGTGATCTATGAGGATGCAAGAGGAAGAACGCATTGATTTGTTCCTTGTGAAGCTTTAGGAAACTAGAGATCAGTTGGTAGCTGTAGGATCAACGCCTCAAGTGACCGAGATGGTAAGACTGGCCCTAAATTCAGTCTTAGAAGAATGGCAGGTCTTTTTCCAGAGCATCCTGCGCAGAGAAAGTTTACCTGATTGGGACATTAGGGAAATTTTGAGGTCTAAAATGGGCCTCTAATGAAAAATGTACAACCAAAAATAATCTTTATAAGAACCAATAGGATTCAAGATGATGATGTCAACCATAGGGGATTATTCACCATTTTTGGAGTAAAAGAGTAAAAAGATTAAAAAATAATAACATAATAAAACTATTTTTTCAACTCGTATTTTCAACTTATCTCCCTAATGTTTTACTCAAATTTCGAGCGGGAGTACTCGTTGGATGCAAACTTTAATTCCTCATTCAAGGAGTACCCATATTGCATACTTTCGATGGACCCTGCTACATGAAAAATGAAAAAACGTAATTGCAATAAGGTTTTTCATGTATTTCTCGTTTTTTGTGTAGCATGGTCCATCGAAAGTATGCAACACGTGTACTCCTTGGATGAAGAATCAAATTTTGCATCCAACGAGTGTTTCCTCTCAAAATTTGACTAAACCCATAGGGAGATAAGTTGAAAATACGAGTTGAAAAGACAGATTTTTTCTTTTTTTCCTTTAAAATTTGATGATGTAATCTAATCTTATTTTATTTTATTATTTCCACTATTATTTTATAATTTCCTTAGGAGGCACATTTTAGACCTCAAAATTCCCCTAATGATTGATGTGGGTTGCTCTTCAGCCGCAAGAGATGAGGCGAGATATGATCAAGTGCAAACTTGATGGCGGCAGCAGCAGCACTAGGAAGAAGCCCAAGGAGGAGAAAGAGAATACAACCCTTGCATCCAAGGGGCAGCAGGAGCGGCGGAGGCGAAAAAAGGATGTCTCAAAGATCAAGTGTTTCCGGTGTGGTGAGATGGGTCACTACGCTACACATTGTCCTCTCAATTAGAAGGACAAGGACGAGAAACATGATCCGCAGGCTGCAACTGCTAGGATCGAGGAGGAGTTCGCCATGATTGCCCACATCTCCATAGGAGAATTGCGGTGATCTAGAATTGTAGTTCGATGAGCTGCAGTTGGGTAGGATCCTTGAGGAGTCCACCTCTTGGATCAATACCTTGCTACAGGAGACCATATCAAAAGTAGTAGGATGGACCAATGTCAGTTGGTGCAGAGGAGTGCCAGAGTGACAGTGCAGTGGCTAGAAAACGCAAAGTCTGAACAGAGCAGAGCTAAGTTGGTAACAGTGTAGTAAGGCACAACGCAGAGTCAGCAGTAGCGCAGCAGCTTCAGAGGGTCAGTGCAGAGACTAGCAGCAGTCAAAGCTTCAATATCAGATGCATCATGTTGAACACTTAGTTTAGTATTTTGGATGTTTTTCTGTTGCAACAGCAACAGAGTTGCAGTGCAGATGCAGTTGGCAGTAGTATGCAGGGTTAGTAGCAGCATAGATGCAACCGCGCAGTAGTTGGTGGACGAAGTGTCATGCATCCGCAACGCAGAGGGAGATGTAACAAAATTAGTGTAATGCTTCAGCAAGATGCATTACTAGAGCACATTCCTCGCTAATATGGAGTGTTGATTTCTCCTAACATCGGATGTGTGCTAAGTTACAAATTTTGCAAGGAGGCTTAGACGCATGTATTCCAAAATACCCATAAAGCATTTTGGGAAATTCCACCCGGATGGGGTTTTATTAAAATAATTATTTTTAATGGGAGCCTAAGTCTAAACATAGGGAATTAAAATAATTAAAGTATATTAAGAGAACTGGGTATGAATCTTTTAGAGAAAGATGAAGATCAAGTCAACTTAATCTTAGCCCTTGATTATGTTTTAATCTGGGCCGTTGATTTCTCAACGAGAAGGTTATAAGAGAATGCTTGATGGGAATTTGGAAAACACGTCGAGAGAGAGTCTAGAGAGAGGATGCAAAAGAGGCAGCGTAAGGGCTACGCTACGCAGCACAGTGCCACGCAGAGGCATTGCTAAAGCCTTGAGGAGATCTGCAATTTTGCTGAGAGTGAGATCAGTTTCACTGTCGGGAGTCGAGATGTGAGACTAGAGGGCCAAAGATTGAAGCATACAGCCAACAGAAAGATAAGTCAAAGGAAGTGACGCAGTTCCAAGCCAGTGTGATGCAGATCTGCGCAAAAGCTGTGGAGAGGTAGTGTGGTGTTGATTTGTGTAGCATTCAGAAGTGTTCCAAGTCTCAACTTTGCAGGGAGGTTTGAACTCCAAAGAACCTAGAAACAGTTTGTGGAAATTCCACTCAATTGAAGACTTATTAAAATAATTAATTATTGTAATGAAGACCCTAAGTCTAAACTTAAGAAAATGAAATAATTAAAAGGTATTAATAAGTCAGAGTGTGAATCTTCTAGAAAACATGGATCAAGTCAAGTTTTAATCCTAGCCATTGATTAATCTTTTAATCTGGTTCGTTGGTTCTCCAACAGGAAGATTATAAAAGAAGGCTTGAAGGTCACTTGGAAAACAAGCCCGGCATACACTCAGTACCCGAAGGAGATCCATTCTGATGTAGAATTCGATCTCAGTGGGAGAGTTGCAGGGCAAGAAGTTGCAGAAGAGAAGGAGGAGGTCAAGAGTGATCGAGATCAGGGTCGGAGGGTAGCAGTGGGTTACTGGAGGCATCTTGAGGCTGCAGCGCAGAGACCCCACGCAGTCCCCACGTAGATTCACGCAGTCCAACGCTGGGACTGCGCAGAGAATCATGCAGAGTGACGCATGGGCATGCAAGGGTTGTTCTGGGTGTCAAAGAATTGTCTGAGTAAGCCGGAAATTTAGTCTCAGGTGGTTCAGAATTTATCCGCTGTTATTTTCCCTGTAAAGATATCATTTGCTGAAATATTAATAAAACCCTCATCTGCTGCAACGGTTTTCCCACATTGGGTTTTTTCGGGGACAATTGTCCAAAAATAATTGTGTACATGTGATTGATTCTTGTGTTTATGTTCTCTACTGTTTATTTCTCTACATATATAATTGGGAATGTTGCAGTAGTATTTATTTCAATATTTGCTGGAAGATTTCTGAATAATAACTTATTAAAATAATAAGTAGGAAAAATAAATCTATCACTGCAACTGTTTGTAAATTTTGACATGGTATCATAGCCAGAGATGAATAACAGAGAGGGGGCATCTATCAATGAACAGAGATCCACTGTTGCAGCAACAGCGCAGAAGGGTTCATGCAGTTCTCCAGGAGGGGGAAGAAGCACGATAGAACAAATGGATCACGATGTATCTATATTGGCATCTAGACTAAGGAAGATTTTGCTTGTGTATCGAGTACTTCAGATGTCTGGTATATTGACAGTGGAGCCTTTGCTCACATGACGGGAGTAGGGAACTGTTTTTCCGACTACCAAGAAGAGCAGATGAATTTCAAAATAACCATGGGAAATAAAGAAAAGTGCACTCCCATTGGCAGAGGTACCATAGTTTTTCAGACCGAGGCAGGGAACAGAATCCGGGCCACTAATGTACTGCATGTGTCGGGTTTGGGATGAATCTACTCTCAGTGTCACAGCTTCAAAACCAAGGATATGACGTCTACTTCATTGGCAATAGAGTCTATGCCAAGCACCCCAGTTGGAAGAAGAAGGCATAGATCAGAGTAAGAAGCAACAAGTTGTACAAGTTGTAGCTTGACTCTCCAATGGCACTAGCAGGCAGCGCAGAAGAAACGGACCTAAATGAGCTATGGCACAAAAGAATGGGGCACTTACATCATGGGGCATTGAGAACTCTCCAGAAGAGTGTCACAGGTGTTCCAGAACTGAGCACCAAACGGGATGATGTCTGCAAAGGGTGCATATTGGGGAAATATGCCAAGGCAACATATCAGAGAAGCAACAATAGGGCCAAGGGTGTGTTGGATCTAATACACTCAGATATCTGTGGGCCGATGTCCACAAGAGCTCTTAGTGGTGACGAATATTTTGTCACCTTCATTGATGACCATTCCAGGAAAACCTGGATCTACTTGTTGAAGACCAAGGATGAAGTCTTCAGTCAATTTAAAGAGTTTAAGGCTCTGATGGAAAATCTGACAAGGAAGCGGATCAAGGTTTTGCGATCAAATAATGGAGGTGAATACATAGATAAAGAATTCACCAGATTTTGTGCAAGGGAAGGCATCAAAAGGGAATGGACAACTCCATACAATCCAGAACAGAATGGAGTGGCAGAAAGGAAGAACCGGACTATTGTTGAAGCAATCAGAGCTATGCTGTATGACCAAGACATGCCCAAATTTCTATGGGCTGAAGTGTGTAATATAGTTGTCTACATTCAGAACAGAACTCCTCACACTGCACTGGGAAAGATCACGCCAAAAAGTGTCTTCACTGGCAGCAAGCCCGAAGTAAGTCACTTTAGGAACTTCACACTACAGCCTATTGTCATGTACCCAGTGAGAAGAGGAAGAAGTTGCAAATGACTGTTGAAAAGGGATAATTTGTAGGATACAACGAGAATGGAAAGGCTTATCGCATCTACATTCCTAAAAGCAGGAAAGTAGTAGTACGAAGAGATGTGAAGTTCATGGAGGAGAAAGCCTTCAGAAGATCACGAGAGCTGCCTCTACTACTCAGTGAGAGGAAGAGCCTCTGGTCCAGCCCCAACAACCAGAAGCAGAAAATTCAATGGCCTCTCCAAGGCATAGTGATCCAAAGGATGGCTCTTTCAAGGATTTGCAAGAAGGAGAGCCGGTAAATCCACCCAACACCAGTGGAAGAACGAGCAGAGAACTTCGATAGATTCTAAAGGATGCAGAAGATTTTGACAGAATTCCCCGAAATGAGAAGAGACAGCGTAAGCAGCCTGAGAGGTATCAAGCCTTAGTTGCTCAAGTCGGAGAACCTTCCAGTTTTCAGGAAGCAGCTCAGCACTAGGTGTGAATTGATGCAATGGTGGAAGAGTACAGTTCCATCATGACAAATGATGTCTGGGAAGTAGTACCCAGACTGCAGAAGAGATCAGTTGTAGGATCCAAGTGGATCTACAAGATCAAGTATGTTGCAGACGGCAGCATCGAGAAGTTTAAAGCCAGGTTTGTGGCTAAGGGGTATGCTCAGAAGAAAGGTATAGACTATGAAGATACCTTCGCCTCAGTAGCCAGATACACATCTATTAGGTCCATGATATCCCTTATTGCGCAGATGGGATGGGAAATTCACCAGATGGACATCAAGACGACATTCTTGAATGGTGTGATAGAAGAAGAAGTGTATATAGAAAAACCACAGGGCTTTGAGACACATGATCAGAAAA
Organism: Pinus albicaulis; assembly: GCA_034641835.2. NCBI lineage: Eukaryota > Viridiplantae > Streptophyta > Pinopsida > Pinales > Pinaceae > Pinus > Pinus albicaulis. The sequence goes on along the minus strand of CM076574.1, from coordinate 771,253,961 downwards.
TTCACGTGTGTAGATTGAAGAAGGCATTATATGAACTGAAGCAAGCTCCTACAGCCTGGTATGGTAGGATTGACAGTTACCTGCAGAAGATGGGATTCGTCAAGAGTGATGCAGATCCCAATCTCTACTATCTGAGAGTAGGGAGTGAGCCTTTGATACTAGTATTGTATGTGGATGATCTGTTCTTGACAGGATCATCAAGGCTCATCACAGATTGCAAGAAGAATCTGGCTAAAGAATTTGACATGAAGGATATAGGATGGATGCACTATTTTCTGGGGTTGGAAGTTTGGCAGCAAAATGGGGAGATCTTCCTTGGTCAAGGAAGATACACTACAGATATTATGAAGAGATTTCAAATGGAGGATTGTAGGTCCATGACCACTCCAATGATTACCAATTGCAGGAAAATCGACACGTTCGAAGATGATGAAATTGATCCTACGTTGTATAGACAGCTCATAGGGCCATTGATGTATCTAGTAAATACAAGGCCAAACATCTGTTATGCTGTTAACACCCTAAGTCAGTTCATGGTGGAACCAAAGAGGGCACATTGGGCAACAGCCAAGCATGTTCTCAGGTACCTTTGAGGGACAGTCAAGCTTTGTTAATTTTGGACAACTAGGTCCAAACTCCATGTTGTGATGCTCAGATGAAGATGCCAATATTTTTATTGGATTCCTCTTTTGGAGAGGTGCAAGATCGATCTAAAGATCATCTTGATCCAATGAGCAGAACATTTATTTTGAATTTATTCAAAATATGTGCAGGTCGGCCTGAAATGAAATATAGGCTTGAAGCCCCAGTAATTGTGTCACACACCCTCACTGATGGATATAAATAGGTCAACGTTGGAGGTCATTTTCACTCATACATCATCACACATTCTCTCTCATCATCTGATTGGTTCGATCACCTTGGAGGCTCTTCTTCTCTCACACGTGGTAAACGCAGCAAAATCATTTTATGTTTTCGACCTAGGGTTTCAGTGCAAAGTTGACCAACATTAACTTGGTCAACGCATGGTCAAATTGACCCAAATCTTGGTCAAAATTCTAATTCAGCAGTCTGCATTTTCTAGCACAGATATCGAGGTTGACCATTGACTTTGATTGGGCTGCGTTGACTTTTTGCTGCTGTTGTTTTTGCGTTGACCATTGACTAGGACAGCGTTGACTTTGGGTTGACCAATATTACTGTCCGAGAGGGTTGTGTGACACTTCTAGTTGGCTGAACATATTGAGACTTTGCTGGTTGAAGCATCCTGTTGACCGTCGTAATGCACCAACACACATATCTATTTTTTGGCTCGTCTTCTGTCGATCTACTGGTATGTTCTATCAGTATTTTACTTTCTTGTTTATGTCATTGTTGTTTGATATTGGGGATAAAAGTAAAGTTGCATCAAGCATAGAACATGTAGTATACCTAAGGGGGATAATATAGGGTTAACCACTTTAATTATTAACTATGGCCATTTATTTATCATTCTTACATTATTACATCATATTATTCCCTTGGGTAGCTCCCTCTGTACCATATATTATCCCCCCTAGGTATACTACAGAACATCTACGAAAATTTACATGGGATCAGAGCTGAGGTGAAGACAAAGCCCAAGTTTGTAGCAATCACCGAAGAAGAGCATGGGTACCTCAAACTACAATGGCTTCAAAGCTAATGACAAATTGACTAGGAAGGAAGACTTCCATGCCTGGAAGATGACATTGGATCTTATGTTGGAAGACCAAGATGTCATGGACTATATGCAGGGTAAAATCCAAGAGCCTCCACCCACTACACCTGCTGCCACCAAGTCAAAATATAAGAAGGGGGAAATCAAAGCAAAGTTGATGATCAGTGACTCAATTCATAAGAGTCTGGTTGCCTACATCTCTGAGCTGGGCACATCCAAGGAGATGTATGATAAGTTGGTCAACATGTTCAAAGCCAACAATGCAAAGCAAGTCCTTTTCTTCTAGAACCAACTGAAGAATCTGAAGAAAGGCAGGGATGAATCCGTTCAATCATATTTTCTAAAATTGATTGAAATCAGAAATAATCTTCTAGCCATTAGAGAGACAATAGTTGATTGAGATATGGTTCTGAAGGCACTTGGATGTCTCTCCTCCGAATGGCATGTATTCAATAGTACCATTCTCAATAACAATGTGATACTTGACTTTGACGAAGTACTATCGAGATGTGTACAAGAAGAGACAAGGACGAAGGAATATGAAAATTAAGGAAATGTTGCCTTCACTAGTCGTGCTAAGAAGAAGAACAATGGTGGTTCGAGGAACAAAGGAAGAGCAGGGGCCCAAGGGAAGAAAGGTAAATGTTACACATGTCACAAGACAGGCCACTATGCCCGAGAATGCCCTTTCAAGAAGGATTCTTCTGATGATGATGACAACAACAACCGGAGGAATGGAAATCAAAGGAACAAAAGGTTCAAAGGAAAGAGGAAGGCTCCCTCTGGTGGAAACGGGCAACCTTTCAAAAGTCGAGAAATTCCAGGTATGAGGAATCAAATGTTGTTGATGATAAAAGAAATGAATTCATTCTTGTATCTACTCTCTCTGCTGCATCTCCACCCGACACTATGGATGTCTGGTTGATAGATAGTGGTGCCTCAAGGCACATCATTAAGTTCAAGGAAGCATTTTCTGATATGGTTGAGAAGGATGTTAATCTGAAAATTATCCTTGGAGATAATGCCACATATCCCGTGAAAGGGACAGGGACTGTGACCCTCCACTTATCTCGAGGTCAAGTCATCCGCTTGCAAGATGTACTATATGTACCTGATTTGAAGAAGAACCTTGTGTCTATTTCGGCCATGGAAGACAAAGGTTTCAATGTGGCATTCATTGATGGGAAGGTGCGTATCTGGAAGAAGAGTTTCAAGGAAGCTATCACGATTGGGTTTAGAGTTGATACACTCTACCAGGTTGGTGGAAGTCCAATGGAAGCGATGACATGTGATACTATCCGACAGACTGAACTATGGCACTGGAGGTTTGGACACCTTCACTAAAAAGCCCTTCCCGAAGGAAGGAAGGTGGTGACGGGGATGCCCAAGTTCACAAATGGTCATGAAGGTGTATGTCAAGGTTGTGCCGAATGAAAGAATACAAGGGGACCTTTCCCCTCAAGCGTCACAAAGACATATGATGTCTTGCAACTGATACATTTTGATATGTGTAGTATGTTGCCCATGACATCCTTGGGAGGATGTTCTTATTATATGACGTTCATAGATGTCTTCTCTCGCAAAATCTAGATATGCTTCTTGAAGAAAAAGGATGAGGCTTTCATGTGGTTTCGTACTTTCAAAGCCTTGGTGGAAAATCTAACAGGGAAGAAGATCAAGATATTGAGGACCAATAATGGCACTGAATATGAGATAAACGAGTTCAAGAACTTTTGCAGAGAAATTGGCATCAAGAGGGAGACCACAACCGTCTATACTCCTGAGCAAAATGGCATTGTTGAAAGAAAGAACAGGACCATTGTGGAAGTTGCTCGTGCCATGCTATGTGACCAAGGTCTTCCGAAGTTTCTGTGGGGAGAAGCTACGAACACTACTATGTACATACAAAACCGATGTCTGCATTCTGCTCTGGACTCCAAAACTCCCGAACATGTTTTCTCTGGTAAGAAACCTGATGTCTCACATTTTAGAGTTTTTGGATGTCCTGTTTATTTTCATGTACCGAAGTAGAAGAGGAGCAAGCTGGATGCTTCTAGAGAGAAGGGAATGTTTGTGGGCTACAGGGAAACTTCAAAGGCCTATAGAGTCTATGTGCTTGGTCAAAGGGAAGTGGAGATATGCCACAATGTTACCTTTGATGAAGATGCTTCCCTGAGGAAAGTAATCAATCTTCTGAGATCTGAGGAGGATCATGAAGCAAGGCCTGGAAATCAAGAAGAACCGAAGGGTGAGACGATGCCCGATGTTGAAGGACCGATGGACCCCATTGATCCACCTCCTTCAATGAGGAAAAGACCATCATGGCTCAAGGACACTCTTGAGGATGCCGAGAGACATATAGCCCCAAGGGGGACATTCCATGAAAGCAAGAAGCCGAATAGATAATAAGGGTATCTGTTAATTTTAGAGAACTAGGTCCAAACTCTATGTTGTGATGCTCAGATGAAGATACCAATATTTTTATTGGGTTCCTCTTTCAGAGAGGTGCAAGATCAATCTAAAGATCATCTTGATCCGATGAGCAGAACATTTATTTTGAATTTATTCAAGATATGTGCAGGTCGGCCTTAAGGTGTTGTGCCCCAACAGTTGTGTCACACACCCTCACTGATGGATATATATTGGTCAACGTTGGAGGACATTTTCAATCATCTCATCCTCACATTTCTCTCTCCTCATCTGATTGGTTCGATGTCTTTGGTGGCTCTTCTCTCCACACGTGGGAAATTTCCAGCAGCAGCACATTTCTGATTTTGGTCTAGGGTTTTTGCAGCAAACTTTGACCAATGTTAACTTTGGTCAATGCAAGGTCAAACCGACCTGAAACTCTCCCAAAATTTCGATTTTCCTAATCCGCGTTTTCAGGCACTATTCCTGAGCCAAAGCGTTGACTTTGACTTTTCAGCATTGACCTAGTTGTTGCTGTTGTTTCTGTTGACTATTGACTTTTGAGTTGATTGTTTGGTTGTCCTAGAGGGTTGTGTGACATTACTGGTTCGCTGACCATATTGAGACTTTGCTGGTTGAAGCATCCTGTTGACCGTTGTAACGGACCAACACACTTATATATTTTTGTCTTGTCTTTTGTCGATCTACTGGTATGTTCTATCAACATTTTACTTTATTGTTTATGTGATTGCTGTCTAATATTGAAGAGAAAGTAAAGTTGCATCAAGCATAGAACATCTACATAAATTTACATGTTATCAAAGCTGAGGTGAAGACATAGCCCTAATTTGTAGCAATCACCGAAGAAGAGGATGGGATCCTCAAACTACAATGGCTTTAAGGCTGATGACAAATTGACTGGGAAGGATGACTTCCATGCTTGGAAGATGACATTGTATCTTAACTTGGAAGACCAAGATGTCATGGTCTATGTGCAGGGTAAAATCCAAGAGCCTCCATCCACTGCTACTGCTGCTGCCAAAACAAAGTATAAGAAGGGGGAGATCAAAGCAAAGCTGATGATCAGGGACTCAATTCACAAGAGTCTGGTTGCCTACATTTCTGAGCTGGGCACATCCAAAGAGATGTATAATAAGTTGGTCCACATGTTCAAGGCCAACAATGCGAATCAAGTCCTATTCTTCAAGAATCAATTGAAGAATCTGAAGAAAGGAAGGGATGAGTCTGTTCAATCATATTTTCTTAAGCTGACCGAGATTAAGAACAATCTGCTGGCTATTGGGGAGGCAATAGTTGAATGAGAGATGGTACTCACCACACTTGGAGGGCACTCATCCGAATGGCATGTGTTCAACACTACCATTCTCAATAACAATGTGATACCTGACTTTGACGAAGTACTATCAAGATGCGTACAAGAAGAGAAAAGAATGAAGGAGTATGAAAATGAAGGAAATTCTGCCTACGCTGCTCATTCTAGAAAGAAGATCTTTGGTGGTCCAAAGATCAAAGGAAGAGCAGGGGCCCAAGGAAAGAAGGGCAAGTGTTACACTTGTCAAAGGCCAGGGCACTATGCTAGAGAATGCCCTTTCAAGAAGGATTCTCCCGATGATGATGACAACAACAACAACTGGAGGAATGGCAATCAAAGAAACAACAGGTTCAAGGGAAAGAGGAAAGCTCCCTCCAGCGGAAATGGTCAACCTTTCAAAAGGTTGAGAAACTCCAGGTATGAGGAATCAAATGTTGTTGATAAAAGAAATGAATTCATTCTTGTATCTTCCCTCTCTGCTGCATCTCCACTCGACACTATGGATGTCTGGTTGATAGATAGTGGTGCCTCAAGGCACATCATTGGGTTCAATGAAGCACTTTTGATATGGTTGAGAAGGATACTAATCTAGAAATTATCCTTGAAGATAATGCCACATATCCCGTGAAAGGGACAGGGACTGTGACCCTCCACTTGTCTCAAGGTCAAGTCCTCCGCTTGCAGGATGTACTCTATGTACCTAATTTGAAGAAGAACCTTGTGTCTATATCGGCCATGGAAGACAAAGGTTTCAAAGCGGCATTCATTGATGAGAAGGTGCGCATCTGGAAGAAGAGCGTCAAGGAAGCTATCACAATTGGGTTTAGAGTTGATCCACTCTACTAGGTTGGAGGAAGTCCACTGGGAGCAATGACGTGTGATACTATCTGACAGACTGAACTATGGCACCAGAGGTTTGGAAACCTTCACTACAAAGCCCTTCCCGAAGCAAGGAAGGTGGTGATGGGGATGCCTGAGTTTTCAAATAATCATGAAGGTGTATGTCAGGGTGGTGCCGAAGGAAAGCATGCAAGGGGACCTTTTCCCTCAAGTGTCACAAAGACATCTAATGTCTTGCAATTGATACATTCTGATCTGTCAGGGATGCTGCCTGTGACATCCCTGGGAGGATGTTCTTATTATATGACATTCATAGATGACTTCTCTTGCAAAACCTGGATATACTTCTTGAAGAAGAAGGATGAGGATTTCATGTGGTTCCGTACCTTCAAAGCCTTGGTGGAAAATCTGACAAGGAAGAATATCAAGATATTGAGGACCGATAATGGCACTGAATATGAGACGAATGAGTTCAAGAAATTTTGCAGAGAAGCTGGCATCAAGAGGGAGACCACAACTGTCTATACTCCTGAGCAGAATGGCATTGTTGAACGAAAGAACAGGACCATTGTGGAAATTGCCCATGCCATGCTATGTGACCAAGGTCTACCAAAGTTTCTATGGGGAGAAGTTGCGAACACTACTGTGTACATACAAAACCGATGCTCGCATTCCGCTTTGGACTCCAAAAGTCCCGAAGAGGTTTTCACTAGTAAGAAACCTAACATCTCACATTTTAGAGTTTTATGTCCTGTTTATTTTCATGTGCCGAAAGAGAAGAGGAGCAAGCTGGATGCTTCTAGGAAGAAGAGAATGTTTGTGGGCTACAACGAAACTTTGAAGGCCTATAGAGTCTATGTGCCTGGTCAAAGGGAAGTGGAGATCTGCCACGATGTCACCTTTGACGAAGATGCTTCCCTGATGAAAGTAGTCAATCTTTCGAGATCAGAGGAAGATCATGAAGTAAGGCCGGGAAATCAAGAAGAACCAAAGGATGAGACGAAGATTGATGCTGAAGGACCGATGGACTCAATTAATCCACCTCCTTCACTGGGGAAGAGACCATCATGGCTCAGGGACACTCTCGATGATGCCGAGGGACATATGGCCCCAAGGGGGACATTCCGTGAAAGCAAGAAGCCGAATAGATACCAAGGGTATCTAGCAGCGATGAGTAATATTGTACAATCTGAGCCTGGATCTTTTGAGGAAACCGTAAAGCATCAAGTCTGGAAGGTTGCTATGCACGAAGAGTATAAGTCCATATTGAAGAATGATGTCTAGGATGTGGTTCCAAAACTGGAGGACAAAGCAGTTGTCACCTCGAAATGGCTCTACAAGATCAAGCATGGATCCGATGGAAGTGCTGAAAAGTTCAAGGCAAGACTCGTTGCCCGTGTCTTCTCTCAAAAGGAAGGCATAGACTATGATGACATATTTGCACCTGTGGCCCGATATACCACCATCTGATCTATCATAGCCCTTGTTGCTACGCAAGGATGGAGTCTGCATTAGATGGATGTGAAGACCGCATTTCTGCATGGTGCGATAAAGGAAGAGGTGTATGTGGAGCAACCTCTGGGGTTCGAAGTCCAGGATCGGGATACCCATGTCTGCAGGTTGAAGAAAGCCCTCCATGGGTTGAAAAAAGCACCCAGACGTTGGTACGAGAGGATAGATAGATGCCTGATGAAGTTGGGCTTCACTCGTAGTAATGTTGATCCAAACCTTTACTTCAAGGTTGATAGAGAGAAGCCTCTCATTCTGGTGTTGTATGTGGACAACCTCTTCCTGACAGGTGTTGACCCTCTCATTCATCAGTGAAAGAGGGAGCTCCTTGCTGAGTTCAAGATGAAGGACCTAGGACTGATGCATTACTTCCTAGGCCTGGAGGTCTGGCAGAGACCTGGCGAGATTTTCCTTTCTCAAGGAAAATATATTGTGAAGCTTCTGGAAAGATTTGGTATGGTGGACTGTAAATCCGTGTCGACACCGATGGAGCTCAACTTTAAGAAGTTGAGTGGCAGCGCTGCTGGGCCCGTGTTAGCAAATCCTACTGAGTATCATCAACTCGTAGGGGCCCTAATGTTCTTAGTGAACACTCGTCCGGACATATGTTTTGCAGTGAACACTTTGAGTCAACAGAGGGTTGAGCCTCATCACACTCACGGGGTTGGTGCCAAGAATCTTCTGAGATATCTTCAGGGCACGATAAACCATGGGTTGAGATACCCTGTTGGGAGCGTGACACTCCTTAGATATACTGATGTCGATTGGGCTAGCAGTGTGGTGGATCGTAAAAGCACATTGGGATGCTACTTCACACTTGGATCTGCTTCGATATCATGGATGAGTAGGAAGCAGAAGTCGATGGCTTTGAGCACCGCAGAGGCCGAATACATTGCAGCGAGTATGGCCTGTTGGGAAGCAATTTGGTTGCGAAAGCTCTTCAGTGAGTTGTTCGGGCATGTGCTAGATACCACCATGATTCTCTATGATAACCAGAGTGGGATTCGATTGTCCGAGAATCCCATGTTCCACAATCAATCCAAGCGTATTGATATCAGGTACCACTTTATCCCGAATATGGTACAGCGAGGCACCGTAAGGCTCGATCATATAGGAACTGATGAGCAGGTTGCAGATATTCTCACAAAGCCCCTGGGGAAGGTCAAGTTCCTAACCTTCCATAAGAGTCTTGGTATTGTGGAATGACCTTATGCTGAGGGTCTTGTTGGACGATGAGCTCTGGGAGCTCTAGGGGGCTTTGGGGTTGTGTGACACTTCTGGTTGGTTGACCATATTGAGACTTTGCTGGTTGAAGCATCCTGTTGACCATCGTAACGCACCAACACACATATATATTTTTTGGCTTGTCTTCTGTCGATCTACTAGTATGTTCTATTAACATTTTACTTTCTTGTTTATGTGATTGTTGTTTGATATTGGGGATAAAAGTAAAGTTGCATCAAGCATAGAACATCTACAAAAATTTACAAGCTTAAATTGAAGTACACCCGTGACAATGATGTCAAGTTGAGTGGTTTCACTAATGCAGATTGGGCTGGAAGTTCAGTTGATCGGAAGAGTACCAGTGGGTACTGTTTCAGTCTGGGATCAGGAATAACTTCCTGGTGCAGTAGGAAGCAGAAGTTCGTGGCACTGAGTTCAACAGAGGCAGAGTATATGGCAGCCAGCACAACTTCGTGCGAAGCCATATGGCTTAGGAAACTGCTAGTAAATCTACTCAAGGAGAAAATTGAAGCAACCAGCATCTTATGTGATAATCAGAGTTACATAAATCTCTCTGAGAATCCTATGTTTCATGATAGGTCGAAACATATTGACATCCGGTGTCACTTTATCAGGGACTCTGTACAACGTGGAGTTGTTCAGTTGCAGTACACTCCAACAGGAGAACAAGTGGCAGACATCCTCACAAAGGCTCTGGGAAAGACAAAGTTTGTCTACTTCAGAGAGAAGACGGGGATGATGAAGAATCCCTTCCAGTAGCAGGAGTGGAGGATTCATTATTCAGAGGGAGTTGTGGTACAGAGGCAGCAAGTGACAGTGGTAGTGTCAAAGGCAGCAGTACAGGGGGCAGTAGCACAGTAGATGGGGGAAGCAGAATCTTGAGTTCAGCAGCGCAGAGGGTGCTTCAAAATCAAAGCAGCATGCAGCAGGCATATTGTTGGAACACCTTCCTCCTTAAGAGGGAGTGTTGATTTGTGTAGCATCCGGAAGTGTTCCAAGTCTCAAACTTTGCAAGGAGGCTTGGACAGCAACATTCCAAAGAACCTAGAAATAGTTTGTGGAAATTCCACTCAGTTGAAGACTTATTAAAATAATTAATTATTTTAATGAAGACTCTAAGTCTAAACTTAGGAAAATGAAATAATGAAAAGGTATTAATAATTCAGAGTGTGAATCTTCAAGAAAACAAGGATCAAGTTAAGTTTTAATCCTAGCCATTGATTAATCTATTAATCTGGGCTGTTGGTTCTCCAACAGGAAGATTATAAAAGAAGGCTTGAGGGTCACTTGGAAAACAAGCCGGGCATACACTCAATACCCAAAGGAGATCCATTCTGATGTAGAATTCGATCTCAGTGGAAGATTTGCAGGGCAAGAAGTTGCAAAAGAGAAGGAGGAGGTCAGGAGTGATCGAGATCAGGGTCGGAGGGTAGCAGTGGGTCACTGGAGGCAGCTTGAGGCTGCAGCGCAGAGACCCCAAGCAATCCCCACGCAGATTCACGCAGTCCAGCGTTGGGACTGCGTAGAGAATCACACAGAGTGACGCACAGGCATGCAGGGGTTGTTCTGTGTGTCAGAGAATTGTTCGAGTAAGCCGGAAAATCACTCTCAGGTGGTTCAGAATTTATCTGTCGCAATTTTCCCTGTAAAGATATCATTTGCTGAAATATTAATAAAACCCTCATCTATTGCACCGGTTTTCCAACATTGGGTTTTTCCAGGGACAATTATCCAAAAATAACTGTGTACATGTGATTGATTCTTGTGCTTATGTTCTCTACTGTTTATTTCTCTGCATATGTAATTGTGAATGTTGAGGTAGTATTTATTTCGATATTTGTCGGAGGATTCCTAAATAATAACTTATTAAAATAATAAGTAGGAGAAATAAATCTATCACTGCAACTGTTTGTAAATTTTGACACGTGGGGCTTGTCAGTTTGTGGTTGTATCAGTGTCGGTTCTTCAGTGATAGTGTGAGGACATTTTCTTGTGAAACTTTCTGAGCACTGAAATCCTACTACTAAATATTGATTTACTTCTCCTACTTGTTTTATTATGCACAAGTTATTTAACTAAAAATATTCAAAAAAACTCTGAAGTAAACACAACTAGTAGCTTACACAAATACAGATCATTTACTGAACATCACGCACATATGAAAAAGGACACAGATTTTTCGGACAAATGTCCCCAGAAAAATCCAATTAGGGAAAACTGGTGCAACAGATCTGAGGGTTTATTATTATTAAGTAGCAGTATTCTGAGAACATCTAGGGTGCCATAAACCGGCTCACCCAACAGAGAAAACCTTGGCTACAGAGAAAATGTGAATTTTACCTCACTCCCGCAAGTCCCGGTTGATCCGGATGAGCCACTAGTGAAACCCTAGCTAGCTCTGCGCAGTCTCTATGGTGCCACTACGTAAGGCTGCGTGGCCATGGCTGAGGGACTGCATCACCCTTTCTCTGCGCTGATCAGCTTCTTTCGGAGTCTGGTTTCAACCCTGCTGGCTCATAAACACTAGTCTCCAGCTGAATTTCGGACTTCCCTTTGAGGCTCTACGTTGCCCCTGCATGGGCCTGCGTCACCCTCTCTAGGGACTGCGTAACAACCTCTGATGGCTGCGTTGCCTCCACTGCGTCTCTGTTGCCCTCGCTCAGCGTTGTACTCTTGGTCCTCCGACCAATCACTGCATCTGCCCCTCACTACTCTGAATCACTCGGATTTGATCTTCGTCCGAGCACTGCTTCGTCAGAAAAATTCAATCTCTTAGATTCATTGTGTGTGTCCTCCAACTGACCCCAAGCCCTTCCTTTATACTTTTCTCGTTGACAAATCAACGGTCGTGATCTAATCACTAATCAACAGCTAAGATTAAAAGAAGTTTGATCCATGCCACTTAGAATGTTCTCATCACATGTTTAAATTAATTCACTTTAATTTTTTTAATTTCCCTAAGTTAGACTTAGGGTCCCCATTAAAAAATTTAATAATTTGAATAACTTTTACACCAGATGGAATTTCTTCAAACACTTTCTAGCCCTTGGAGATCTCATGTGTTCCAGCCTTTGCACAAAGTTTTGAAGCTAGAGCACATCCGATGCTACCCCAAAATTTCAACACTCCCTCTTAGCGAGGAGTGTGCTATAACAATACTTCCACACTGAAGCATTACCCTGATCTCTGGCATCTGTGTTCGCGCTGCTGATGCTTGGCCTGCTGCGCTCCATCCACTGCGTTGCCGCTCTTTGTACTGCTGCCCATGTCACTTTCACTGACACTACTACATTCGTACTGTCGCTGCCTCTCAAATTTTTGCATCATGCTTCCTATAGCACTACCACTGCCAACTGTTGCACTGCAACTCAGTTGCTGAGAAGTAAGCAACTGAAGGACCACCACCCAATCACTGGAAAACAAGTCAGTCTGGCTACATTTCATCACTGAAGCACCCTCTACTATTGCGCTGTGTTGTCTCTCTAGAGCCTCTGCGTTGTTGTTGCTCTGCACTGCGTAAGAACTGCCCCTCTGCACTTTTGTTGCCTCTGCACTGCACTGCGTAAGCACTGCCCCTCTACACTTCTACTGCCTCTGCACTGCACTGCTCTACACTCCAGCGTCCCAGCACTGCCTCTACTTCTCCATGATCTTCTGCATGCACTGCTTCAGTCATCCTGCTACTGTCTTAAGGCTACCGTAGCTCGTATGTGATCCAAGAGTTTGGGCACCTCAAGGATCTCGCCTACACCATTTGTAGTTGCTCTACAAATCTATATCGCCCCACCTCTTCTCTCGAGGCACATGAGCACTCATGGCCACATCATCCTCACTACCACTATCCCCTCTAGCTGTTGCTACCTTGGAATCTGAAGCTTCCTTTTCCTTCCTCTTAGGACAAGTGTTGGCGAAGTGTCCAAGTTCGCCACATCTGAAGCACCTGACCTTGGATAGGTCCTTCTTCTTTTTCTCTTGTTGTCGTTGTCCCTTTGATGCTAGGGCCGCATCTTCCTCCTCCTCCTTCTTCACCTTGACACTTCTGCTACTGAATTCCTTCTTGGTCATCCTTCGGATCTCCTCCTGTCGAAGGATAGCCCACATGTCACCCTAATTTGGGAGTTGTGCTCTGCCCAAGATGCTTTGGACAAAGGTCTCTGACTCATCAGTGACTGCATTCAGGGTAGTCCTCACTAAGAGCCCTTCATCCGAAGTTGCCCCCATGGCAATCAGCTGATCTTGAAACTTCTGCAATCTGAAGAGGAAGGGATCGATCTCCTCTCCCTTGTGCATCTGGAACATCCGCATATGGTTCTCTAGAAGCATCTTCCGTTGGACAGAGCCGCCTTGATACAACGTGGTCAAAGCTGTCCACATCTCATGTGTCGTCCTCTTCTCGACAATGTGTGGGACCACGTGATCCTTCACCCCATCCATGGTCAAGCGCTTTGCCTGCGCCTGATTTTCGTTGAATTTCTTCAAAGCGTCCACATTGATCGGCACAGCTAGGACATTTTTCGCGTGGTCTCTGATACTGTACTCCTCCAGGATTATCAGGATTCTAGTTTTCTAGATCGCAAAATTGGACACACCGTCCAACCTATCCTGATCTCTCAGTCCGTACGGGGCCATCTCTGCTTAAACGGTCAAAACAAGTACTCTTCTCCCTTCCACTTTTGCTGCACTCAACAGAAGACTGGATCTGGGTTTCTTGGCGCTAGAAACCCTCTAGAGATATTGCTCCCTCTGACAACTGATTTCCCTCCCGGAAATCCTCTGCCAATTCTACTAAATCTGCACTCTACGATCACCCTCCTAATCGAATCTCAGACTTGGCAAAAGTTTGTTGAGGTACTGTTTCTCCTCACTTTGTCACCTTTGCTAGGCATTGTTCTACACCGACAGAATTGATGCCTCACCAACAACTTTTGAAGATCAGAAGCTGCACTTCGAGCCCCAGCAAACTGCACAGCGTCACTCCCTCTTATACTGTGTAACCCTCCTGGTTCTGTGTCATCCTCCTGGTGCTGCGTCAGCAGACTGGCTCAGCGTCCCTCTCCTAGTGCTGTGTCAACCTCTGCGTGAGCAGACTAGCTCTGTGTCACCTTTCTGGAGTTACGTCAGCCTCTGTGTGAGAAAACTGACTTCGCGTCACCCTTGCAAGGTCTATACTATCCCTCTGGTGTTGCGCTGCGTTCTTCCGGATCTGTGCTACTTCAGCTGGCCTTCCTGTAGCAAATATCTTCAGCCCCTTTGCTGATGGTTCAGCTTGATTTGCAATGCTCTGATACCATGTGAAAATTTCTGAGCACAGAAATCCTACTGCTAAATATTAATTTACTTCTCCTACTTGTTTTATTATGCACAAGTTATTTAACTAAAATTATTCAGAAAAACTTCGAAGTAAACACAACTAGCAGCCTACACAAATACAAATCATTTACTAAACATCATGCACATATGACAAAGGACACACATTTTTCGAACAAATGTACCTAGAAAAACCCAATGCGGGAAAACCGGTGCAGCAGATCTGAGGGTTTATTATTATTAAGCAGCAGTATTCTAAGTACATCTAGGGTGCCATAAACCGACTCACCCAACAGAGAAAACCTTGGCTACAGAGAAAATAGGAGTTTTAACTCACTCTCGCAAGTCCCGACTGATCCGGATGAGCCATTGGTGAAACCCCAGCTACCTCTTCGCAATCTCTACACAGCCACAGCGTAAGGCTGTGTGACTCAGATTGAGGGACTGCGTCACCCTTGCTCTGTGCTGATCAGCGTCTTCTGGAGTCTGGTTTCAGCCCTGCCGGCTCAGAAACCCCAATCTGTAGCTAAATTTTGGACTTTCCTTGGAGACTCTGCGTGGGCCTGCGTCACCCTCTCTAGGGACTACGTCACACCCTCTAATGGTTGTGTTGCGTCCACTGCGTCTCTGCTACCCTTGCTCTGAGTTGTACTCTTGGTCCTCCAAAAAATCACTGCATCCTCCCCTCACTACTTCTTTGAATCACTCAGATCTGATCTTCGTCTGAGCACTGCACCGTCAGAAGAATTCAATGTCTTAGATTCACTGTGTGTGTCCTCTAACTGACCCCAAGCCCTTCCTTTATACTTTTCTCGTTGACAAATCAACAGTCGTGATCTAATCACTAATCAACAGCTAAGATTAAAAGAAGCTTGATCCAAGTCACTTAACATGTTCCCATCACATGTGTAAATTAATTCACTTTAATTTTTTTAATTTCCTTAAGTTAGACTTAGGGTCCCCATTAAAAAACTTAATTATTTGAATAACTTTTACACCAGATGGAATTTCTCCAGATGCTTTCTGGGTCTTTGAGATCTCATGTGTTCCAGTGCCTCCACAAAGTTTCGGAGTAGAGCACATCCGATGCATTGGGTTTTTCCGGGGACATTTGTCCAAAAATAACGGTGTCATATGTGTGTCTATTTTTCTTCTTGCTCAGCTCTTGTTTCTGTATATTATTTTATGTAGTGAAGGTTGCAGTGTGATGTATTCAGTATTTTTCGTAGAACAACTGCAAATAAATTGTTAAGTAATGAATAACAATTATGTGAATATTATCCAGTTGCTGCAATAGGATTCCAGTTTTAGGAATTTTCACACACTCATCCCCTCATTAGTGAGGTTGTCATTAAAGAAGAAAAGAAAGAGCCAATTCTCAACACTGATGATAGTGGAAGATTCGAAGGGGTTCAATATTCATGAAAGGAAAACAATAAATACTCGGGGACCTCCAAGTAACCCAACAAAGACAACTCAATTCCCAAACAGGTCTCTCCTAAAGAACCTCTCCTTAAAGACCCTCCTAAAAAGGATCCCCCGAAGAAGGCCAATCCCAAAAAGGGTCCTCAAAAGAAGCAAACCATCAAAAATACGGAAAAGGGAAAAGAGGTTGGGCTTGACATTGATCTAGAGACTACTATAGGGAGAATAATTGTGCCAGTTCCATTAAAGGATATTGCAAAGCTTCCCAAGCAACAATGGCAAATCAAGAAATCATTGTGTTTCGAAGAGGAAGAATTACACGAAGATTTGCAAAAGATTCACCTCCCTGATTTAAACCCTAGACATGAGCCATTCAAGCTTACCTTAGCCATCAACTACCTTCTGTTGCATAATTGTATGATGGACTCAGGGGCTTCCGCGAACATCATGCCTCTAAAAGTCATGAAGCAATTGGGTCTTAACATCACTCGACCATATAAGAAGGTATGTGGTTTTAACTCCAAACCTATGGCAGTAGAGGGCCTCATAAAAGACCTTAAGGTTTCTTTGGCTGTGAGCCCCAATATATCTTTGCTTATGGTTGTTGTGGTCATTGATATCCCGGATGTATGGGGGATGCTCCTATCTAGGAAATGGGGAGCCATTGTTGGAGGTCATCTTCAAATGGACCTGTCATATGCCATTATCCCTCAATCTGATGGAAACCCCTTCATCCTTTATAGAGAGTCTACTAACCCTTCTCATGTAGTCAAACAAGGACCAATCCCATACTATAAGACAAATAAGATTGAGAATCCCTCTCCCATTCTCCCTTCACGGGAAGTCTGTATTCTTAAGTGACCAAATCACAAAGCATACAAAATGTGGAAGCCTAAAAAGGAAAACAAGGTTGGGGACGTGGTCTTGGTTGATAAAAACCCAATGTCCGTTAAGATTCATGGGAAAGTTGGGGAGGATTATTACTACATTGCTAAATTCAACAATGAAGTTTGGCCCCAACCGGTCAAGTTAAGTCGTATCACCCCTTTCCTTGACGCTTGACATTGTACCATATGCATGTTAGAGTAGGATGCATTACATGCTAATTTTCTCATTAGAACTAACATCATATGATATTTCTCATGATAGATTAGTTGCATTTAGATTAAATTTGCATATATTTTCTTTCCTGATGATTTTACGGCCTAACACTAAACATGGGTGATCATAAGACACCATAAAAACATGTTACCCTGTGTGCTTAATCATTGTATGTGCAGGTAACAGGTCTGCGGTACCAAGAGATTGTTGGTGTTCTCATGATCTCTCATCCGAGTAGCTTCATGCACTTTCCCCGAGAGCTCATGTCCCAGTTGGGGCCAAATGTTACCTACCACCTATGGTTAGTGTATATAGGAGAAAAATTTTCTCCTAGATGGTCCTCAGCCAGTAGCCAACATCTCCTTGTAGCCAGCAGATATCTTGATGTGCCATTTTCTTCGCCACCTGAGCCAGCCATGTAGTCCCTCAACCACTTGTCATGAATGTATGTTTGAAGGTGAGCCTCCTGACCCCAAAGGTATGGCTTTTCATTGGTATAGTTGAGTAATTTTCCTTACTTGTCATGGGCACTTTTGGGCATGGATTGGTGGGCAGATTCGGCAAAAAGAGTGGGTTAGGCTTGTATTCTTGTCTTCACTGTCTGATTTCGTGGTTACCCTTCTATCCTAGTCCCGTGGGATCTCCTTTAGTGACCATTTGGCTTTAGGGTTTGCACCACATGGGAAATCTCGATTTTGGTTGTGTGGCCCCACTTCCCGATACCACATACATTACTCCCTTTCCACTCATTTTAGCGCCATTCATCTCTTTTCCCATTTGGGTCCACATAGGGTTAGCCTCCCCCTCCCATTGTCCACACCTTGGGTCAGGCCTGGAACAATGCCTCATAGGCTGATGAGCTAAAAAGAAAAGAAAAAGCATAATTTAGCCACTCTCAACAGGAAATGTACCACAAAATGCGAAAGATGGTCGAGACATATAAATTTAGCATGTGGGCAAAAGCCTAAAATGAGCTCTACCCCTTACCCATGGCCATCACCATGGTTCCTATACGCCCTAGATGAGCCCCCCCCATCATTAAGGAACCCATGATTGTCCCAACCCTCGATGGGCAATGAACCTCCTCACCTCAAGGGGGTATTCACTGCTACATATTACACATCATGCTCTCATCCCCTGGAGCCCCGAGTAGTTATGAAGATAAATAAATAAAAGGCAAAAGGCATATGAAAAAGGGTGGAAAAACAAAGGTCAGGGTAACTCATGTACCACAATTTACTCCCTCCTAAACTCATATAGCCAGGTGTGGGCTTCCTTTGTTTTAGCTACCCTGGCTTCTTAACATGTGGTCTGGATGTTTTCCCTGATCCCCACTCTGTTCCAACTTCCATCATTATATCATTTGCCACCTACCATTTGAGGGATGTACCACGAACATGTCACCCCCTCTACAAGTTGAAACCACCTAATAGGGTCCTTGGCTAACCCCATATTGAGCTTGGAGACACTTGTGCATACCAAATCCCACTATGGAAGGGCATGCCACCATGAAGTGCCCCATTGATTCCATGACTTGTAAACTCTTTTCCTTGATTATTCTAATGATTTGTTGTATTGGAGGGCAAGGGGACACATTGGATCTTATGCAGGATAGCAAGTGGATTCCCATTTGGGGTTCGGTCTCCCTATACGGAATCCTAACCCTCCAGAGGGCCACATTGGCACATGTAGGGTGAGCCGAGATTACTTCATGGATCCCCAGCAGTGTTCGTTGATTGCTCATATTCCACCTTTGGGATGAGGGTGATGACCTGGTTCACCATGCCCAACCAGCTCCACAAATGCACCATACACTTGGCAATGGGCATATGTTCCAGGGTCCAAAGGATTGCTCCCTGCTACAGAGGGAGGGCTTATGTCATCATTCCAACCCTTACAAATGATCTACAGGCACTTCTGATCCATTTGGAGATCTATGAGGATGACCTTGTGCCCCCACACCAACTTGGGAGCACCACAGGTTCTGGCTTGGAGAACAAGGGGCCAACCCCTTGTCCACTGTGATGGGAGTCTATTTCTACATCATGGCACCCTTTGGAAACTTAAAAAATGACCCCCTAGACCTAACGAAATTCCACGAAACTTTACAAATGATCTAGTATGGTAATATACAATGGCTCTAGACACTAAGACTCACCCAAGGCCTTGCCTTCAAGCCATACTCCAGCTTTAGGGGCATGCTTGGAGGGAAAAACTCAATTAATTATTAAGTCCACTTAAGGATATAATAATTAACCAAGTAAAAAAAATCTCCAAGAGTAATGCTCACTTGATGACAAGGTCCCAATTTATCTAGGTCTGTTACATGACTCAAACTCATCATACTAGCATCACTTTACATCATCCCCGTAGGACCTGTGGAATCTGGGTACAACAGAAAATGATTAGAAGAAGAAGTAGAGCTAAAATACTATGGTAATTTCAACTCTAGTAATATGATGATCTTTTATGGTACAAGCAGCGTTTGGTACATCCTTGGGGCATGGAGTCTTCAAAAATCTTCAGGTGCCACTCTAGTGGTCAACTGTATCTATATCCAATTGGGTTGATACTAGGGTTGTAGCCTGATGGTACCTATAGTGGCATGTTGCCTTGATGACACCTTAGTCGATGGCAGTGTCTTGGATCCTTGTATTATTGTCTTGGAAATGACATGTGGATCCTTAAATTGATGGATCCTTGAAATATTGTCATTGATACTTGGATCTTTGATGTGTTGGATACCTTGGCAGTTGTGTTATCCCGAGTACTGTGCATGTTGCTGTACTCTTCTTAGAACATTTCAAATTGAGGTCAACCATGTACTAGTTAAACAATTATGAATACCTCCCTAGTTAAGAGAGAGTGTTGAGAAATGTAACTAGTATCGTTTCTCATAATTGAATTTGAGTCATAATGTAATGTATTTGTCAAAAGAAAGAAAAAGAAAATTTATTGTAAAAGAAAATTATTATAAGTATGGGTTTCATGCTCTATTTATTTTGTTT
Source organism: Pinus albicaulis (assembly GCA_034641835.2). Taxonomy (NCBI): domain Eukaryota; kingdom Viridiplantae; phylum Streptophyta; class Pinopsida; order Pinales; family Pinaceae; genus Pinus; species Pinus albicaulis. The sequence goes on along the minus strand of CM076574.1, from coordinate 771,234,085 downwards.
CTAAGTCAAAGCACCCATTGAGTGCTTATAGGGTTTGTGTCATGAGTCTTAGTCCTTGTCATCATGTAATAGACCCTCCTTGGGTTGTGTATATCAAGAAAAAAAATTGTAATTGAGTCAAAAATGTCATTTATGCCTCCTCCACCAAGTCAACCCCAAGAGTACATCAAGTTGACCTCATTAAGGGAGCACCACTATAAATAGAAGTGTTGCTCAACCTATTTGAGTATCCAATCCAAGAAGTTCAATCTGCAGTAGAAGCAGTTCGAAGATAAGAAAATAGGTGACAAAGGCTTTAAGAAGGAAAAGAAACCCTAAAGCGAAGGAGGAACCCTAACGAAGGAAGAACATTTTTCTCTCGCTTCTGCTTCACACGTACGAGATTTTGAGTTGCAGGAACAGGTCGAAGTTACAGACCTGCAGTAGGGTCGAAATTCTTGATGCAAGAGGCCAAAATTTGTGACTGATGCAATATTGAAGCAGTTTGTCTAGAGTTGACTTTTGGAGTTTGGCTAATCATCTTGGAAGGGTGACTTTGTGGATTGGAGGAGGTCTTTGTCTTGGTCAAAAGGTCTTGGTTGTATCATTTGATTTGGTTCTAAAGAAGAGGAAATTTTTTGGGTTTTCCCCTAGAAGAGGGGTTTTTCCTTGGCTGAAAGCCTACATATTGTGTCACTTGTTGTTTTGATCTACATGCATTTATGTTTTGGTAGTTGCTTGATGATAAGAAGATAAAAGAAGACATAAAAGAAGTTAATAAGATTGCAAAGAGATCACAAGTAATTATCAGGATAAGAAAAACTTTCTGCCTTTCTAATTTTCCAACATCACCAAGCCCATTGTCTTATGTGGATCTGAGATTTGGGGCCCCAGCCTTGGTTGCAAAAACTAGTGACATCAAGGGTCCAAGCTCACTTGCTCCAATCCCTTATCCAATGCAAACTCACAAACCCCCAATATGTCATATAAGTTATTTTTTATGCATATTCCCTTCACCTTAAGATATCTCTTCACAAGAGAGATATCCTTACTAGGCACTCCGCTCTTCAAAAATAGTCTCATCCCTTGGTTTGGTGTATCAGCAACTTTGTTGGTTTTCCAAGGCTCAATCATTTGTTGAGAAGGTGTTGTATCCCCATTAACCACCTTCCTCCCTACTCAATCTCTCTTGATGCCCCTCCCTAGTTGCCCCAACCAAGGAGTTTCATGCTAAATTAAGGGAGACCTCATGAGATTTACACATGTTTTTGCAAACAAGACCTTTTGAGACTTTGAGTCTCGTGTTGGTTTTAGTACTTCCTCTAGATCATTGATGCAACTACATTATCTTCAATTCCATCTAATACATGGGTTTCGCTTCCCACTAGGCCAAATTTGAGTGTGCTCACACTAGTTAAAGTTTGTGACAAACTATCTTCTTCCCATTGCAGAATGAATATACAAACTTCATTCTCTAGGTGAGGTTGAGGCTCAAGAGTACTTTATCTTTTGAAGTCCAATCTACTACAAGATTAAGAAGAAATTCCACTATCTCTACAAGGGTCCAAACTAGTCAATATCAAAACAAAATTTGTATTATGAGCCATGACCAGTGGTGCCTTGCCTTACACATTAGGGAGGCTTGTTCTCTCAAGCATCCTCTAATTTAGGGCTTGTCTGTCAAAATTACACAGATTACCTGCTCCTTCCCTCTAGTCCCAAGGACTAGGAGGGTGAATCATCCTACTAACACCTATTTGGACACCACTAGGACAATCTACCATTGTTCTCTAGCCTATGCCACTCATGCTCCTTGTCATATCCAATCAAGGGCTTCAAGAAGAATCATGAAGTTCGTCAACTCTATATGTTAGGAGTGGTCCTCCTTTTGTGTTTGTCCCAAGTATATTGATTCCACTCAAGATTACTCCCTAAGGCCTTATTGGCTCATGCCACTCTCATGAATACATTCTCTGACAAGCACTTAGCGTTGACATCTGCATCAGTGATTTAGACGATGACTTTGACTACTTCCCTCTCTCTTGATAAAAACTATACTTCTATCGAACTTTATTTCTTTGTCAATTCTCCTCCACTTTCCAGGGTTGGGCCCTATTAAGCAATAAGTTAATCTATTTGTATGCTTAGGCTTCTATTGTTTGACTTTCATTTTCGTTTTTCATTGTCATTTCCTCATTTATTTCGTCTCTAATCTTAAGGGGTTCTTGTATCCTCCCTATTTTTGGATGGGCTTCTCATTTTGAATGTAAACTATAATCCCTTTGACCTACTTTGGTCTCTTGTGGACATCAGTATATATTTCTAATTCAATTTCAACTAGGAAGTAGTGGTGTTCAATGCCATAGTCTCCACGACTAGACCAACTTTGGGATGTACAGATATTCATGCATCTATTAGGAGAATTTTCTTCACAAATAACATGGCATATAATGTGCATATATCTCCTTGTTGGAAGGATATGGTACAATATTTGGTCATCCATGCTCCCAAGGGATATATAAACCCTCATTATAAGAAAACAAAGATAATAAATTTTCAAAACAGAAGTTGTGCATTGAAGCGAAATGCCATAATATTACAGAAAGATGGATAGAATTTGGGGAGTCCGTTGTCTCATATGGTTAAATAGATATCTTCCTAGACCACCAATAAATATATTTGCTTTTAGTCCACAACAGGTCATCTTTCTAAAATGCCATGACAAATGTAGACTTCTTCAAAAAGGTCATTCAAGATGTCCATAAGGAAAATGTGGTGCAAACTGTCATAGGCTAATTAACCCGATAATATGACACAAGGATTTGAGTATATGACATGCAACACATAGATTCTCAATGCAAGACAGAAGTGACATGTAAATAATGTGTCTATGTGTGTGTGTGTAGATAGATAGATAGATATTTGTAATACAAAAACAAAATACAATTATATTTATATAGGCATAGACAAACTCCAAAAATTAATGGAAAATTTTAGTTAATACCCAACATAAGAAATCTTGAGGTTCTCTTCATTTACACATTTTGATAGGGTTTTTCTTAACCAAAAATGGGGGAAATGAGGCAATCTCCTCTTTATTTTCATTTTTTCCAACTTGGGGTCGCTTTTTCACACCCGTGTATCCAATATGTTAGGGACGTGTTGTTTTGCATGTCAAACATGTACAGGACAAGTGCCCTACATAGTACATGAGTTTTACAAATGTATGACACGCCAAAATAATGTATTCATGTGTCCACATGTTTGATACACTAGACATGAAAAATGTGATGGGGTAGGGCATATCCAATTACTTAGGTGATAGATAATATATCCAACAACTTGTTTACAAGAGGTTTGATTGATTGAGACCAAGCAACCAAAAATCTATGGAACCCTTTGTGTTGTTAAAGATATCAATAATAATGCATTTGTTGTGCAAAAAATGATTAAAAGAAAGATATTGGAACCCTTAATTGTTAATCACGCATCGTTTATTGCAATTTATAGAAACATGACACTTTACCAATTTTACAATGTTCAAAAACCAAGTTTGCTTCCACCTTCATTCTATTGCAACATCTCCTAAAAGTGCATCAATCATTTAAAGAGATAATAGTTTTACTTGAGTGGCATATGTGGAAGGGATCCCATTTAGGTGATGGAAAACAAGTTGAAAACATTATCATTGGTTATTTATCTAATGATTTTTAGAGGCAAGTGGAGGATATTGTCACTATGATTACTCCTATTGTCGAAGCCCTTCACATATTTAACAATGATAAACCATGCGTTTATGAGTGCCTTGGTTAGATGAGGGAGAGGCTTCATAACCAAGGATGTAGTGTGAGATTTGAGCAATGGATGGAAGATGATTCATAACCCTCTCCATTCAATGGCATTCTTGCTTAACCCAAAATGATTTCTCAAGAAATGAGAGGCGGATAAAGAGGTTATGGAAGAGTGGAATAACTTCATCAACAAGGATGTTATGGTTGTGATAATGCCACTACCATACAAGTAGATTTGAATAGAAATTTGAGATGTGAGGACCACTTTGCATGAGGATTGTTCATATAATGGGGTTAACCTTGGGCTCATAGGATTTTTGGAGAAATGTGGAGCAAACACTCATTTTCTTTGTCGATTGGCTATTCCTCTGCTTTCTTTCGTAATTTTAAACCATCTTTGAACTTTTTATTTCAATCTTAAAAATGTTATGTACATTTCATTATTCAAATTATTTTATTAAATTTTAAAGTTTAATCATTTTGTTTGCATACCTCACAAAAGGCTCAATATTTAGTGTACATCCTGTTCGTTGGAACCTATTGAGATGTGGGATTGTGGCAATTCTTGGGAGATGATGGTGATGTTGATCTCCCTTTGGAGGTGTTGCGGGTGGTGCTATAGAAGAGATGTTAGAAGGCCTAAGTCTTTGTAGGTCTACTCTTGAGCCTAGTCAAGGTAGTGGCCTTAGCTCTTTCATTACAAGAGAAGAACTTATGGAGATGGAAGCTAAAACATAGTACTTTAGTGACCGGAATTATCAATTTTTATGTCACGGATTTTGATATTTGCATTGTGTTACCACAAAAACTAACACCTTTAGCTCAAATATCCAAAATAACCTTATGGAACTCAGAATGTTGGCCATTGTCACCTCACCAACTCTCTTCTCACTTTAGAGAAAGGAAGAATCTAAGTCAAGGGTATCCTTAAGGGTTAACTAGACTCACTTTTATTAGTAGGGATGGAATTAAAGAGAACCTAGCAATGATGTAAATGGAAATGGATAAAATAATAAGGGCTTGGGATGATGAGTGAAAGGGAGACTAGTGCCCTGCCTACTTGGGCTATGGAGTCACTTGGGAAATTTCAAACTAGCAAGTAGAGGGTCCATAGGTTGCCATATAACAAGTTCTAAACACCTAGACTTGGTTCAATGATAGGCTTTAGTGACTAGAATTTTACAAGATTATTGAGAGAGAGTCACTTAAGATCCACTACTCAAAGCAAGTGTAAGGTATCCCCTTACCCCTAGATTGCATACATACATGCCCAATACTTAAATATAGCTTGTGAAATGTTGTGATATTGAACGGTAGTTGACTAGAGCCTATAAGGCAAGACTTAAATATATCACTATAAGCTCTTAGAATGTAACAAGATGCTCCTCTATGACCTTACTTGCCTCTGGCATTCTAAATCCTACAAAATGTCTAACCCCAAGTATGTGCCCTAGAATACATATCCACAAATAAATGACAACACCACTTACATAGATTAAAGCCAAAAGTCCTCCAAAACTTGGAGCTAGCCTGCTTAGAAGTACTTCCATTTCTCACTAATTCCAATTCAAGTTGCAAATCATGTAAGAAAATCCTTATATATATTTCAACTCCAACTCTTCATACAATAAAGTATTATTTGCTTTCCTAGATCCATTAGTTCTCCAAGGAATAATGATAAGATAAGATAAGATAACTTATTAATGTCCTCGGGTAACCACAAGGGTAGGTCAATGGGACTAAAAGATACATCCAATGTAAATACAAGACATGTGGGAGTGCAAATGCAACTCCATTGTAACTCCAAAGCTAAAAAGGCTAGCATATGACTACAATAAGACTAAAATGAAAAAAAGGTACAATTAGAGAATGTATAAGATTGCATGAAGTGACCAAAAACTAAGAGATACAGAGTATGTTGTTGTTGCATTGTGTAATTCCAAAGAAGCAAAAGGGGAGTTAAAGGTGATGTCAATGAAGTTAGTATCTCCCAGATCTGATGGTCAATGGAAAGGGAAGCAAACAAGTCAATATCGCCCTGCCCAGGACATCTGGAACCATCTATAAATCCAACTATATGATCCGGATATTTCGTAGCACGATACTCTTCAATAAAATACTTATGTATGATATGGTCTGTGCACCAACCACTCCTCTTTCATGACACAGGATTTGACCACTCCTTGTTCTGATGGATACGTCGAGGCTTACATCAAAGGGATGGGTAGTGGGGGATTTGGTGCACGGGGATTGGGATGTCTCTGAAATTGATGTTTTTAGTTGATAGGGCGTGATTTCTTTCAGATTTGGATTGAATGTAATAGCCCAATAAGAGCTACTCCTAACATCCAAGGTCAAAAGGAAGAAGTTGTTGATTATTCTTTGTCTGTTGAGTTGTGGTTAGGAGGAGGTCTGGTGGGCAGGAGGCGCCCTGAGCTATCTCTGTCTCGAATGATTCCCTCTAACTCTTTGAGTATGGTTCAGTTGAAGCATGGTACTGGATCTATGGGTCGGTCTTAAAGATACCTATTTGTCTCGTAAAAGGGGGGTTGTTGCGGTGAACCCTGAGGTCTCACACTTCTCCCATCTGTTGCATACGAAAGCTTTGTCTGTCTCTTATAGTTTCTATTAGACGAAACAAACTAGAAGTAAGAGGTAAAATTTCTAGAAATCCCAAGGTGAGTCCAGGCATACAAGAGTTGAAATCTGTATGTAAGGATCTCCCTGATAAAGAGGGCCAGGCATCTCTAGTCCTAGTATCAGAAAAAAGTAGAGAGGGAACACTTGGAATCTCTGTAGAGACAATGGAAACGTCCTCTGATCTCATAGTAAAAAAGGCACCTGAAGATGAGGTTCCACTCAGTCTCCAACTCCTGTAGATGGCACACCTGGCAAATTTTGTCCGACCGAGGAATATGATGGTCAGTCTCGACTTGAAGACGATGCAAGCCCACACGGAGTTGACCCAGGGGGATCCTGAGTGAGTGCATCCAATGTGGGCGTAAGGGGGTCAGATGATGAATAATCATCTTTAACTTCCTCAACAAACATCTCTTTAAATATAGATAAGAGTTTCTTGATGCCTTCAACTCCCTTCAATAAACTATTCCAAGAAAACAAAATAATGTTATCCTTCTCAAATTAACTTCAATAACCAGGTCAAACAATGATAAAATTTGACGTTAGTTGCAACTATATCCAAAAATAGTGTCAAAGAGATAGGGCACATCCCTTCAATGAGGGTTTGATCAATTGATGGCTCCAAAAGTAGCAAGTGTGTCCTTGTCCCAACCCGTGCCCTGCTAGAATTGCACCACATGTGATGATCTCAAGGCGGAAGGCATGGAGAAATGTGCTAGGTGACCTCATCATGAAACCTTGTGCTCAAACCACCATGTCCAGAAACCATGAGCTAAATCCATTGGCCAAATCAATGGGTAGTGAAGCTCCTTGCTAACCCTTAAACATTCCTTTAGAAGGAGGTGCTTAATTGGATCAACTTCTTTACCATGATGGAAAACAGAGAGGCTGCCATAATTTGTTTGTCAACCACAATATAATCATCATTTGAAGGTAGCTCAGCTGGTGCTTGTGTTGATCTGCTCCTGGTAAGTTTAGTTCTTTTTCTTATGGCAATCTTCAAATTCACTTTCACCATGTTACTTAGGGCTGGAATATATGTTGACAATGGACTGTAAACAGAGGCTCTGTTTAGAATGCTTGATGTAATATTCCCAATTAGCCTTGCTAATTGGAATATTGCATTTTTGCTTTATTTTGCCGCTTTAGATAGAAATAATAAATAAAGTAAGAAATAAGAGGGGTCACCTCACTTTAGTCACCTCACTTTATAATAAAGTGTTCTTTTTCCTAGTAGATTGACGTTGTAACTTAGAGAGGGGGCCTTGGGCAATATTCCCAATTAGCTTTGCTAATTGGAATATTGCATTTTTGCTTTATTTTGGTCGCTTAGATAGAAATAATAAATAAAGTGAGAAATAAGAGGGGTCACCTCACTTTTTAGTCACCTCACTTTATAATAAAGTGTTCTTTTTCCTAGTAGATTGACGTTGTAACTTAGAGAGGGGGCCTTGGGGGTCCACGTGGATATGATGGGGAAGGCATCAGGCTAACCCAAGGTAAACTGCGCAGATCCAGGGAGAGTTAAGTTTTGGAGGGAGTTTGATGTTATAAAAGGAGAGGCTCTCACCTCATTTGATCATCCATGATTTTGATATTCTTATTGATAGCTAGACTTTGTCTGCTTCAGCACGCCGGTTGTTTAGTCGGTCTGCAGCACTGCTTAGTGCACGAGTGTCTCCGGTCGGAGATCTCACCCTTAGCCTCGGGGGACTTCGAGTGCCGGCCCTGGTAAGGTTTTCTGGTTTCACCCTTAGCTTCGGGGGACTTCGAGTGCCCGCCCTAGTAAGGTTTTTCTGAGTTCCATCTTTCAGTTCCAGCAGCAGAGCAGCAGCAGTTTCTGAAGCATATCCGAGGAGGAGAAAGCCCTCTTGTGGCTGCGCAGAGCAAGAGAAGGAAGGACGCTGATTCTTGAAGGAGAAGGACGTTGTCTCATCTGGAGAGAGGACGCTGATCCTTGCAGGAGAGGAAGGACGCTGTCCAAGGAGGACGCAGTTCAGGATTGGCAGAGAAAACGCTGTTTTGGGAAGCAGAAGGACGCTGTCTAGCCCTAGAGTGAGGACGCTGTCCATTTCTGAAGGTAAGGGTTGCAGATCTGAAGGCTTATTGTTAGATCCAGCTTTGGGAAGGATAGATCTTGCAGATCTAGTCCTGTATGTGGCAGATCTAGTCTTGTATGTTGCAGATCTGGGGGTTTTGCACTAGATCCAGCTTGGAGAGTTGCAGATCTGAAGAAATATTGGCAGATCTAGTCCAGATCTGAAGGGTTAACATCAGATCTAGCCCTAGAGGCGGTAGATCTGAAGAGATATTGTCAGATCCAGTATAGATCTGAAGGTTTGGTGGCAGATCTGATAGGGGAGGACGCAGATCAGGGAGAGAAGGACGCAGATCTGGTTTGGAGGTTTCAGATCTGTCAGATCTGAGTGTTCAGGAGCAGATCTACTTGGTGGGACGCTGATCTGAGGAGCAGACTTGGAGAGGCAGGCTCAACAGCGTTTTCTAGCCTCCAGTGGCTGATCTATTGTCTGGAGGGTTTCAAGGCCGTCACTGGCCAGATACAAACATTTATCAGGAGGGTATGCCTGACACCGTACCTCCAAATGCTAGTTCATCTTCAGTTTGCAGAGCAGCTAGGACGCTGTCCATGTTGCAGCCATTTGTCTGTTGAGAGGGTCTCCACTTGCCTAGGGCAAGGATAGGTGCACTTGCTCTGATTTATTGTACTCCTCTCTATGTACTTTCTGATTAATAAAATGGGCTCAGTTTCTGGTATTACATGTGTCATGATTCAGTGATCTGGTTCAGCGTTATATTTTCTATATCTGTATTGGTGTATTTCTGTTTATTACTGGTTATTCCCTTTTGGGGATATTACAGTGGTATCAGAGCTTAGATCTGGCTCAGCCTGTGGTGCTAGCAATCGATGGCACCTAGGGGTCGCCCCAGTCTCCTCGGGGGAAGCGATTCTGATTCAGAGGCAGAACGGAGGAATCCAATGGAGGCCATGTTTGCAAGGTTGACTGAGAAGTTGACTGAGAAGATGGATGCAAAGATGGATGCATTCATGCAGGAGGTAACTAAGAAGGTTGCAGAGGGGACGCAGAAAGAGCCCCTTAGAGTCTTTCAGGTAGGGGAAGGATCGGGAACGTCTAGTTGCATACCAGATGCTATTCCCATTGTGACAGCGCAGAAGGCCGATTCCATGGACACGCGACCTACCATGCCTACTTTTCCGGTAGAGGAAGTGGAGCAAACGGCACCAAGCGATGGGGGTCTCGATCTTCATGCAGTTTGGTTTGCAGATTGGCGAAGCATGGGACAGGAATTCATGGATGCTCTCCCCTTCAATCAATATCTGCAGTTCCGAAGCGGCGGTAAGCCTCATGATCGAAATAAGGGACGGGGTTCCCACCGTGATAGTAACCGTGCAGCCAGCAAATTTCATTTGCCGATGTTTGATGGGTCACCAAAGACCACAGCCAGGTCTTGGGTGGAGAAACTAGACCTCTATTTTCAACTTAACCAGATGCCAGAGAAGGAGGCCATTAAGATGGCTGCATTACATCTAGAGGGTGAAGCCCAGAACTGGTGGTTTCATGGGTTAACAACACTGGGGCATTCCACAGTGACTACATATGCTGAGTTCACCAGGAGGGTGGTGAAACGTTTTGACCAGAAGGACCCAGATCAGCCTTTTCTCGAGCTAACCAAGCTCAGACAGACGGGTAGTGCAGAGGCATACATCTCAGACTTTTTGAGGGTTTCAGTGATGGTACCTGACATTTCAGCAGCTCGGTTGATCACGATGTTTGTAGAGGGGCTGTCAGAACCACTTCGTGGTCTAGTCCGGTCGAACAAACCGGCTACACTACAGGATGCTATCAGTAAGGCACGTGATCTACAAGATGTCTTGCCTAGGACTCGGCCACCTTATCCCCAGAGACAGGCTTTCCAGCCTAAGGGTAAGGACACGAGGATTCCGCCTCCCAAGGCGAATCCCGGACGAGGACAGTATGATGATGAGGCTAGGAGAGAGCTGAGACGGAAGCGATTGTGCTTCACCTGCCAGGAGCCGTGGGCACCAGGACACAAATGCACCGCAGGGAAGGCACATTTCATAGAGGTCTTCTCCGAGGGCAGCGGAGAAGAGGATGAGTTGGAGGATGAGGAGGCAGGAGAATGTTATGCAGCGCAGAGTGCCTTACCACCTCCACCACCAGATGCGGGAGAGGCATCATTTGCACCTACCGGGGGAGCTCTAGCAGCACTACGAGGAGTCCCCAAGTATCTGACATTGCGAGTACGTGGGACAGTACGGGGTCAGCGTGTTTCAGTTCTAGTTAACAGTGGGGCCACCCACAATTTCATCGATGCCCAGATGGTAGCACGGAGAGGCATACCCACAGAGAGCTTTGATGGGTTTTCAGTTTTGGTTCCAGGAGATCAGACCATGGCCTGTGCTCGATATGTACCGGAGTTATCAGTGACGATGGGCACCTATACTCTGACTGATCACTTCTTTGTGGTGGACATTCCGGACACCAATGTGATATTGGGAGTGCAGTGGCTTATCACTCTGGGGAAGGTCACAACAGATTGGAAAGCCTTGGAAATGGAGTGGGATGATCCCAAGACGGGGAGGCATGAGAAGATCCGAGGCCAGAACACATATCCGCCCCAGACAGTATCAGCACACAGCATGGATGCAACATTCCGCAGGGGAGATATAGAGTGGGCAGTCGAGTTGCGGGCTTCCGAGATAGTAGATACGGGAAGGGCGGTGCACCCTGATCTACAGACTCTCCTCGACAGGTATGCAGTAGTTTTTGGAGACATTCCACCAGGACAGCCACCAGATCGGGGGTTTGAGCACACAATCGAGTTGGAGCAGGGGATACAGGCAGTGATCACCACCCCATATAGGCATCCCAAGGCCTATCGGGATGAGATAGAGCGGGCCATTCAGGAGCTGCTGGCCCTTGGGCACATTCGACCCAGCACCAGTCCTTTCGCTTCTTCAGTAGTACTGGTGAAGAAGAAGGACGGCACGCTACGCATGTGCATTGATTACAGGGCTCTGAACAAGAAGACCCTGAAAAACAGGTACCCCATTCCCAGGATCGATGAGTTGATGGATGAGTTGAGAGGAGCACGGTTCTTCTCAAAGATTGATTTGAGGTCCGGGTACCATCAGATACGCATGAGGGAACAGACATTCCCAAGACTGCTTTCAGGTGTCACTATGGGCACTTTGAGTTTCTGGTCATGCCATTTGGGCTGACCAATGCACCTGCCACTTTCCAGTCTTGCATGAACCATATCTTCAGGGATCATCTGAGGAAGTTCGTGCTGGTCTTCTTTGATGATATTCTCATATACAGCAGGACCTGGGAGGAGCACCTCCAGCACATTGAGACAGTCTTACGCATTCTGGAGGAGCAGCAGTTCTTTGCCAAACTCTCCAAGTGTGAGTTTGGATTGACAGAGATGTTGTATTTGGGACACATCATAGGAGTGGACGGAGTGAGAGTCCATGACGAGAAGATCCGGGCTATCAGGCACTGGCCAGAGCCGCGGAATGTGACAGAACTTAGAGGGTTCATTGGTATCTGTACTTACTACAGGAAGTTCGTCAAGGGCTTCTCACAGCTTGCTGCACCCCTCACAGAGCTGACGAGGAAGGGGGCATTCAGTTGGACAGAGACCGCCCAGCGAGCTTTTGATAAGCTCAAGGAGGTGATGAGTAGTTGTCCGGTGCTGGCATTGCCCGATTTTACTCAGCCCTTTATCCTAGAGTGCGATGGATCAGGGGAAGGGATTGGAGCAGTTTTGATGCAGGAGGGTCATCCGATTGCATTCGAGAGCCGGAAGCTCCTTCCACACGAGAGACTTGACCCCATCTATGATAAGGAGATGTTGGCCATCATGCATGCATTGGCCAAATTCCGGCAGTACTTGGTAGGCGGCAGATTCAGAGTCAGGACAGATCATAACAGCCTGAAGTACTTTCTGGAGCAGAAGCAGTTACAGGAGAGGCAGCAGAAGTGGATCAACAAGATCCAGGCTTACGACTTTGACATAGAGTATGTTAAAGGGAAGAACAACGTGGTAGCAGATGCCCTTTCCCGTAGACCAGCCACGTTATCCCTCATGAGCTTGGACGCTGATTGGAAGGCTCGGCTACTGGTTGAGTATTCCAAGGATAGATTTGCATGCGAGGTGCTGGATGGACAGGTAGCAGATAGCAGATACAGGGTAGCAGATGAGGTCATCTATTACAGGGATCGGATCTTCTTGACTGAGGGATCTCAGCTCAAGGAGAAAATACTCCATGCCACTCATGATTCACCATTGGCGGGCCATCAGGGGTTCACCAAGATGTACAGGGCCATCCGAGAGAGATTTGCATGGAAGGGCCTCAAGGAGGACGTACTCCAGCATGTTCGGGAGTGTGAGGTTTGCCAGCGGAACAAAGGAGAGATGAACCATCCCGCAGGGTTGTTGCAGCCGCTTCCCATCCCAGAAGGGAAGTGGGAGAGTGTTTCGATGGACTTCATCACGGGTTTGCCCACAGTGCAAGGCAAGGACTGCATCTTCGTGGTAGTTGACCGGCTAACGAAGTATGCTCACTTCTTCGCCATTCCGGCACACTACACGGCAGCACAGGTGGCAGAGTTGTTTTTCCGGGAGGTTTTCAGATTGCATGGTCTACCCAAGACCATTGTTAGTGACAGGGACAGCCGCTTTATGGGTGGATTTTGGCAGGAGCTCTTTCGACTAGTAGGGACTGAGTTGACACCGAGCACCAGCTATCATCCTCAGACGGACGGGCAGACAGAGATAGTTAACAAGTGGCTGGAGGGCTACTTGCGTAACTACGTCAGTGGGCAGCAGCGAGCGTGGCTGAAATGGCTACATCTGGGCGAGTACTGCTACAACACAACCCATCATATGTCTATCGGTATGACACCTTTTTATGCATTGTATGGATATCATTCCTTATCTTTTGTGGATGTGATGTTTGGGGTTAGCAGGGCTCCGCGAGCCAAACTATGGATCCAAGAGAGCCAAGACATCCTTCTGACTCTCAAGGACAACATAGCCACCGCACAAAATCAGCAGAAATTATATGCAGACAGGGGCCGAGTGGAGAGACACTTTGAGGTAGGGGATTTGGTCTACTTGCGGTTACAGCCATACCGCCAGTCTTCACTCAAACAGAAGGGGGCAGAGAAGCTTAAGCCTCGTTTTTATGGACCATACAGGGTGATTCAGAGGATCGGACAGGTTGCATATGAGTTGGAGTTGCCCCAAGGCAGCCGGATTCATAACATTTTCCATGTATCATGCCTGAAGAAGGCACTGGGCCAGCACGTGACAGTCACCGGGGAGCTACCTCCGACAGATGATGAGGGGCACTTGGTATTACAGCCAGAGGCCATTATTGACACCAGGGAGAGACAGCTGCGGAGCAGGAAGATCAGAGAGTTCTTGGTGAGATGGAAGAATCTGCCAGATGAGGATGCCACTTGGGAAGATGAGAAGATCTTACAACATCCCTCACTTCAGTTGCTTGAGGACAAGCAACTTTTTGCCGGGGGAGACTGTAATATTCCCAATTAGCCTTGCTAATTGGAATATTGCATTTTTGCTTTATTTTGCCGCTTTAGATAGAAATAATAAATAAAGTGAGAAATAAGAGGGGTCACCTCACTTTAGTCACCTCACTTTATAATAAAGTGTTCTTTTTTCCTAGTAGATTGACGTTGTAACTTAGAGAGGGGGCCTTGGGGGTCCACGTGGATATGATGAGGGGAGGCATCAGGCTAACCCAAGGTAAACTGCGCAGATCCAGGGTGAGTTAAGTTTTGGAGGGAGTTTGATGTTATAAAAGGAGAGGCTCTCACCTCATTTGATCATCCATGATTTGATATTCTTATTGATAGTTGGACTCTTGTCTGCTTCAGCACGCCGGTTGTTTAGTCGGTCTGCAGCACTGTTTAGTGCACGAGTGTCTCTGGTCGGAGATCTCACCCTTAGCCTCGGGGGACTTCGAGTGCCGGCCCTGGTAAGGTTTTCTGGTTTCACCCTTAGCTTCGGGGGACTTCGAGTGCCCGCCCTAGTAAGGTTTTTCTAAGTTCCATCTTTCAGTTCCAGCAGCAGAGCAGCAGCAGTTTCTGAAGCATATCTGAGGAGGAGAAAGCCCTCTTGTGGCTGCGCAGAGCAAGAGAAGGAAGGACGCTGATTCTTGAAGGAGAAGGACGCTGTCTCATCTGGAGAGAGGACGCTGATCCTTGCAGGAGAGGGAGGACGCTGTCCAAGGAGGACGCAGTCCAGATCTGAGCAGAGAAAACGCTGTTTGGGAGGCAGAAGGACGCTGTCTAGCCCTAGAGTGAGGACGCTGTCCATTTCTGAAGGTAAGGATTGCAGATCTGAAGGCTTATTGTTAGATCCAGCTTTGGGAAGGATAGATCTTGCAGATCTAGTCCTGTATGTGGCAGATCTAGTCTTGTATGTTGCAGATCTGGGGGTTTTGCACTAGATCCAGCTTGGAAAGTTGCAGATCTGAAGAAATATTGGCAGATTTGTTAAGAAGCTAGTAGAAGATGAAGATATGGCTGATTTGTTAATGTGAAGCTTGCTGCCTTACTTTGATTGATTTGTGACTCATTGCATCTCCTTGGAGAGACTCAAGCACTTCAGTCAAGAAGTTATCAACAATTTTCGAAACCCAAATTTTAGAAGATATTATTTTTAATACCAAAATACTATAATACTATAAAATATAGGTGCAATAAACTATTATTTTGATCAACAAGACTCTAAATAAGCATTAATTTGCATCCATTTATATAATTAGTTAAACTAAATTATATAGTTGATAATAGGATAGTAGAATATATTATAGGGTACTTTCAGAATGAAATACATTTTGTTCATTCATTGGAAAGCTTCACAAACCACTGTGATAATAGAGTTCTCAGCGCTAATACAATTATTTTGTCGATCTGTGCATATATTTCTCAATATCCCCTTCCCATATGGGAAAGGAGTGGACTAGTCACTTACCTCACAAGGTCCTTATGGAGTTGTTGTTCCAGGCCACACGTGCACACCATTTTACCAACAAGACAATTTAGTAGACAACTCGACAAGGCCTTGGAGCTGGGTGCCCCCAAATCCACACAGCCAACCATCCATCAGGAGAATTTTTCCATGCCTGGATGTTAGGAGAGCTTGCTCAAATTTGGGCTTCCCACAAGGATCATACTGTAGAGCCCTATCAGTCCCAGACACACTCCAAAGGACATCATCCACTAGTCCAAAAAAAATTTTGCGGTCATTGAGGACTCTAGCAGGGAGACCCCCCTTGATCTAATTGCTCGTCCTCACCTGTCAGCACTAGCATACCATGACTAGTTCAAACTAAAGTTCCTTTGGTCCTCAGATATCATACATATTATCTTTTTCTTGTAATTACTTTATCTCCACTCCGAGTCATGTACTTTCTTATCTTCTCTTGTTGTTCTGCTTCTAGCACAATTAAAAATCTGTTTTGATATGATTTTTAGCATCTTTATAGTCCACACTTCCACACTTCCACATTGTATTTTGGCTAGTGATGTACTCTTATAATCCCATTGACCTAACATTTTCCCCAAGGAAAACCTTGTGGGGAAACCCAAGAGATGCTTCCTCATGTTTGTGGATGGCATCCCTAGTAACCCTGTTCGCTAAAGTCATAGACTAGTGTGCCTAACCAGGAGGGTTGAACTAGGCAGATGCCCAACAACATGAAAAAAAACCAGTTGAGCTAACCCTTGGTCTTCCCATTGACATACTCCTTTGATCATTTGCTGGACATTAATAAACTTATATTATCAAACTTTGGTTTTTACAAATACTGCAACAAAAAAGGTGGTTTGACAAACAATGCAACAAATCAGAACTCATATTTTAATAATTTAGACGATAAGAGGTATTCCAAAAATCATTGACAAAGACAGCCATGCTTTTATCTAGATTTGCATTTGAAAAAATTGTCAACTTATCTGTTATATTGTCAACTTGAAATGTGAAATCCAGATATGAAAACTAGATATGAAAGTATTTCAAAAATCACCTCTTGGGTATTAAAATAAGAATGGAGCTGTACAGGATGGCATCAAGGCCAATGAGAAAAATTACAATTAATT
>CM076574.1:771091632-771217376 GCA_034641835.2 Pinus albicaulis | reverse complement strand
AGAAAAAGGATGAGGCTTTCATGTGGTTCCGTACATTCAAAGCCTTGGTGGAAAATATGACCGGAAAGAAGATCAAGATTTTGAGGACTGACAATGGCACTGAATATGAGTCAAATGAGTTCAAAGACTTTTGCAGAGAAGCTGACATCTGAAGAAAATCATGAAGAAAGACCTGGAAATCTGGAAGAACCCCAGGATGAGACTATGCCTGATATTGAAGGGCCAATGGACCCTATTGATCCACCCCCTTCACTAGGAAAGAGACCATCATGGCTCAGGGACACCCTCGAAGATGCTGAGGGTCATGCTGCCCCAAGAGGGACATTCCGGGAAAGCAAGAAGCCGTGTAGATACCAAGGGTATCTAGCTGCCATGAGTACTATTGTACAATCTGAACCTGGATCTTTTGAGGAAGCCATCAAACATCAAGTCTGGAAGGATGCTATGCATGAAGAATATGAGTCTATTATGAAGAATGATGTATGGGATGTGGTCCCGAGACCGAAGGACAAATCTGTTGTCACCGCTAAATGGCTCTACAAAATCAAACATGGATCTGATGGGAGTGCTGAAAAGTTTAAGGCAAGGTTTGTTGCCCGTGGCTTCTCTCAAAATGAAGGAATTGACTATGACGATATATTTGCACCTGTGGCACGATATACCACCATCCGATCAATCATAGCCCTTGTTGCTACACAAGGATGGAGTCTTCATCAGATGGATGTCAAGACCGCTTTTCTGCATGGTGCAATAAAGGAAGAAGTGTATGTAGAACAACCTCTGGGATTTGAAGTTCAAGATCGAGACACTTATGTCTGCAGGTTGAAGAAAGCCCTCTATGGGTTAAAGCAAGCACCCAGAGCTTGGTACGAGAGGATGGATAGTTACTTGATGAAGCTAGGCTTCACTCGAAGCAATGCTGATCCGAACCTATACTTCAAGGTTGTGAAAGAGAAGCCTCTCATTCTAGTGCTGTATGTGGATGACCTCTTCCTGACTGGTGATGACCCTCTCATTCATCAATGTAAGAGGGAGCTTGCTGCTGAGTTCGAGATGAAAGACCTAGGACTGATGCACTATTTCCTAGGCCTGGAGGTCTGGCAGAGACCTGGAGAGATTTTCCTTTCTCAAGGAAAATATATTGTGAAGCTTCTAGAAAGATTTGGGATGGTGGACTGTAAGTCCGTGTCGACACCAATGGAACTCAACTTTAAGAAGTTGAGTGGCAGCGCTGCTGGGCCTATCTTGGCCAATCCTATTGAGTATCGTCAACTCATAGGAGCTTTGATGTTCTTAGTGAACACCCGACCGGATATATGTTTTGCAGTGAACACTTTGAGTCAACGGATGGTTGAGCCTCATCATTTTCACTAGGTTGGTGCCAAGAATCTTCTGAGATATCTTCGGGGCACGATAAACCATGGGCTGAGATACACTGCTGGGAGTGTGACACTCCGTGGATATACTGATGCCGATTGGGCTGGCAGTGTGGTGGATCGTAAGAGCACATCGGGATGCTGCTTCAATCTTGGTTTTGCTTCGATCTCATGGATGAGCAGGAAGCAGAAGTCGGTGGCTTTGAGCACCGCGGAGGCCGAATACATTGCTGCTAGTATGGCCTGTTGTGAAGCAGTTTGGTTGCGGAAGCTCTTTAGTGAGTTGTTTGGACATGTGCTAGATACCACTGTGATACTCTGTGATAACCAGAGTGGGATTCGTATGATTGAGAATCCTGTGTTCCACGACCGATCCAAGCATATTGATATCAGGTACCACTTTATCCGGGATATGGTACAGCGAGGCGCCGTAAGGCTCGATCATATAGGAACTGATGAGCAGGTCGCGGATATTCTCACTAAGCCCCCGGGGAAGGTCAAGTTCCTAACCTTTCGTGAGAGTCTTGGTGTCGTGGAAAGACCCTATGATGTGGGTCCTGTTGGACGATGAGCTCTGGGAGCTTTGGGGGGCTTTGGGGAGAGCTTCTTGGAGCTATGGGCAACCACAAGGCTAGGCTTGCCAACCTTGGTGGTGTGCTTGGACCCCACCGTTGTGATTTTGAGTTGGTTCACCTCTCATTTTCTGTGCCCCGTATGCATCCTACCCATTGAGTTCGGGGCTCATGGGAAGTACCTCTCATTTGGCCAATGAGGTGTGGAAAAGTTAGAGACTGTGCTAAGAGGCGAACGGAGCATCGGTGCAGAGTACTCTCTATCTGGATGGCACGGTCCAGCCACTTGATGCAGGATCAAGATTTGTGAGTACGGACCTGCGGATGGCTATGTCGGTCGGGGATGTCTTGTGACCACGACCCATACCGATGCAGGAAAGCAAACCGACAAAACAAGTTTCGTGAGATGACGCACGATGTTGATTGCACTAATGAGTAAGGTTCTCCTAGTTGAGGGAGTGTTAATTCTTGGACAACTGGTCCAAACTCCATGATAAGATGCTCGGATTAAAGAGGCAATATTTTGAATCCTCTTTAGGAGGGTACCAAATCTATATAAAATATATATTAAATAAATAAACTGAGGCTATCTTTATTATTGTGTTACTGCTCTGAAATTATATGTGCAAGGTCGGCCAGTTTTGTAATGTAGGCTCGCATGCCCAACAGATGTGTCACACACCCTCATGATGGATATATATACAGGAAAAGTTGGAGAGATTATTATCATCATCACAATTCACATATTCCTCTCTCATCTTAGAGTACGAGCTACCAAGAAGGACGAGTTTCAGCCACACGTGTGAAGGACGAAGAGGACAAATTGTACGGCTGAGCTGAAGTACGGATTTTCTGCTGCTAGGGTTTCGCAGAAACTTTGACCAGCGTTGACTTTGGTCAACACTTGGTCCAAACAAGCTGAAAACTTGTGGAAGGTTCGATTTATGAAGGCCGTACTACCTGGCACAAAAATCGAGGTCAAAGGGTTGAACGTTTTGCTGCTGCGTTGACTTTTAGCTTGCTGCCCCTGCGTTGACTTTTCAGGACAGCGTTGACTTTAAGATTGACAGTTGGCTAGGTGGAAGACAGTTGTTCATGACACAACTTCCAAATTTGTTGACCAAAGACTTTCTTTGATTTGAAGCATCTGTTGACAGCAGCAGACATACATGCCTACTACATTTAAAATTTGTCTTACCTTAAGATCTACTTATATGTTCTATCACATTTTGCTTAACTACTTGTATGATTGCGAAGAAAAGTAAGTGCTACTAGCATAGAACATCTACAAAACTTTGCAATCCACCAGTCCAAACCTCAATTCCAAAAATTCTGACATATTTTCCTCTAGTCAGCCACGACGGAGGCGCATAACTCGTCTATCTCAGGCTCAACATGCTACAGTTCTAGTTGAGGATGTTGATTCAGAGGAGGAGCGAGCGGTTTCCCCCTCTAGTTTAGAGTTTGAGGCAAAGGATATTGGCTTGTCAGATGTCTAGCAGTAGTGACTATTCATGTTTTGTTGTAGAGGCCATTTAGAGCCTCCTTGGTTATGTTTTTTGTTCTGATCTCTATATCATCATCATGTATTGGACAGTGCACTGGGTTCAATTTTGATATAATGGATATATTCATGAGCCTACTTTGATCATATGTTGTCTTTTGTCTATATTGTAATGCTTCGTGTTTGGAAACATGAATGAAAATCTTTAAAATTATGTTTTTTTATAATAAAAAAAGATATTTAATGTATTTTTTACAAAGACCGAGTCATTGAAACCGAATCGGCCGAGTCGACACTGAGTTAGAGTCGGAGTCGAAGCCGACCCTCGGTCGTTTCGGAACCGAGTCCGAATTTTAAAATAGTGCTCTCAGTTACTTTCTTATCTATGAAACAAAATGCATTCAAATAGAATGAAACCCTTTTTTCTCCTAGTGGTCCAATAATAACACAACCCAATAACCTACTAATGGTTAAGTTTGACTCCTTCAACTCTGAACTAGAGTTACAATATGGACTCTTTTAAAGTATTGTTCATCATGATCACGTGGATAGCCCCTTTTCCATGAACAATGGAGGCTGACATGGCATCCTCTCGAATTATGGTGGTCAAAATAGGAAGATCAACTTCTGAATGGCATTAATTTTGCATAGGATTCCAATTGAGGCGAATCTTGGGCAGTTGGAAAGGTCTTTGTGCATAGAATAGCACAAAGAGGTGGTATGCTTAAGCATCAAAGTTTAACCTCCAAAAAATTTCATTTGATGCCTCAAATTGCCTCCAGAAGGTCCAAAACCCTAATTTTCCAAACTGGGTCGCGCCAATAAAAATGTTCTTGTGAGTTGGTTCCTCCTCTTTTTCCACTCTGAAAGCATCGAGATGGATGAAAAACAATATAATAATCCAATCTGAATCACTCACATAATAATTTTGCATGTTTAACATGTGTGGACGCATTAACAAATTTAATAAACATTACCCCTTAGGACAATTAAACAAGAAATTAAGAAGGGTCCTACCTTCCCATTAGTCCAACCATGTGACATCACGTTGATTCCGATGACTTCCCAGGAATCCTTAAGCTCCTCCAACCTGCAAGTGCAATAGAGCTTTTCATTTCAAAGGACAGACCCTCTCCACTCTTCATATGTAGGGGCCTTGTAACTTGGGCCAACAACAATGATAGCATCAAATATAATTTGGAAGAACAAGTTGTTCTTGGAAATCTTAAAGGAATGTCACTCCATAGAAAACATCTATCGAAAAGCTTGTCCACTTCTTGTCTCTCCTTTATTTTAACCATTGACCCAATAGAAGGTTGTGCACCAAATGTAGTTCTTGGAACAAGAAAAGTGAGTTTACGAAGGGCATTGTGGAATTTTTCTAAATCATTATATCAAAAAATATCTCTAACTCATCTCAAATTACCCTATGGCAAGTGGGTGGTGAAAATATATAATTTGGTTGACATTATAACTGAGATTCGTATGACATTTCATGTAGATCTACAAGACCAATGTTGGGCATCAACATTGTGGATACACATTTAGGGAGCCATTTTTATATATTTGTAAAAGAAGATAAGTTATATTTTCCTACACCTAGGACAACTTTATTGTGATTGGAGAAGTGATTAAGAAGACTGACCTTTCTCTCAGTTATACTTGTATTATTTAGTGAAATTGTCAATTTGACTTGTCTGAAGCAGTTTTCTGCGCTTATAGAGGGGAGACAGGAGACCAAACCCAAGTTCACAGCTTGTTTTTCCTTTTCTACATTGAAAAAATCAGGCTCAAGTGCACCACTTAACTCTATTTAGCTAACTTCTAAGGATTTCCTCCTCTCTTACCAACCAGGCTACCATTTACCCCTATTTTTGCTTTTCTACATTGAAAAGATCAGGTTCAAGTGTACTACTTAACTCTATGTAGCCAAACTCTAAGGATTTCCTCCTCTCTTAACAACCAAGCTACCATTTTCCCCACCTCTTGAGGTATTTTAATATTCTAAAAACTGTTCACTCCCACCACAAATTCCAATCCAAGTTCGTATCTGATTCCAAACATTCTTAAGTGTTGATATACACCCCTCTGATTTTGGGAAGCATTGAACGTATTAAGCCATTTGTTTGCAAAGCCTTGGCTATCTCCAGGGACCATGCAGGTAATATTAATAAGAGTTAGGTGATCAGACCTAGTTATCAAAACTTCCGCCTCTACTAACTAGGGATAGTTATAGATAAATGCAACCATTTGTACATCCCTATTAACCTATTCAATCTAGCCTAGATTCTCTTGGGGCCCTTTTGTCTATTGGACTAGAATCCTCATCCACATGTTACCTCTGTCTCCAATTGATATCTGATATTCACAGAGATGCCAAAAATGACTCCTCACTTGGCTCTCTAAGAGACACGAAGTAGACAACCACCCTCCAACTCTATCTCCCCTCCTATTCTACCATATTGAAATCCCCTCCTAATATCCATTCTATGAATGGGAGAGAATTCGATGTCCAATCTCAAAGCTAGATTCTTCCAATTAAATAAATGGGTACATAAATAAAGCAGAACGCTAAGCCTGCGCCACCCATCACGACTGTGAACTGGTAACACCTTGCTACAGGGTCTTCCTCTTTAACAATAATCAGAAGAACTATTCACAAAGTTATTGCACAAAGAGACCCACTTTTCCCTTCCTCGTGAAAAGTGCAACAATAAGGCCACAACTAGATTTCATCCATCACTGAATATAGCCAGTAAACTGTATTTTATTTCCTATAAGAAAGGAGCATGATGCTTGAGGCTACAAAAAAATCTCCCAATTACGGCCTGTACAAACCTCTCTTCACATTCCAAGACAATAGTTTAATCTTTATGCACAACTCTCATCAGGTTCCTGCTCAAGGAGGACTGCAAAGAATTTTTAACTGCAAATATCCCACTCATCTTTGGCTTTATATGCACACCTATGGGACTCAGCCTTATTGACCTTTGATCCATTTGACTAATTAGTTTGATCTGAATATGTAATTCATCCCAAAATTTAAAAACTTGTGCAGACCTGCTGGTTATATCTTAGCGACATTTAACCAACTTCCAGTTTTTCATGGAATCATCCTACTTCCACAATCAGAAATAAATTTGTTATGTTCTAGTGCCAAAAAGGAAATACACGAGTAATGATAGGGAATACCCAAGGAAAATGGTGAGCAATTTTGACTCTGATATCCATAGCAAGCATATACAAAAAAAACAAGGACGATGGTGAGCCGTTTTCACTCTAGGACGATCAAAAATTTATAAGCAGCCAATACACACCTCCCATATCAGCGTGAGCGTGAGAACATGGGTGCGCAACAAGTATGGAGTTACATTTGAGCATGAAGTGAGATCCAATTTTCACTCCGATTTCCTTGGTACAATTTCTCTTTGATTCTAATTATGTGGATTTAACTAAGATGGCCAAATATTCGTAACCAGCCAATGCAAACTTCCCAAATCAAAGTGAGAACATGGCTCCCCAATAAACATGGCAGCCAATGCAAACCTCCCAAATCGAAGTGACAACATGGTTGCCCAGTAAATATGGAGTTACATTTGAATCTTAAAGACTGCCCCAATCACACAATAAACATGGCATCACATTTGAGCCTTGAACATGGCTAGCCCAAAATCGAAAACTAAACCAAAACAGTATAAGAACTGATCGACCATAAAGAAATTATTGATTAGGAAGCTTACCCGTGGCAGCAAGCGTTTGTAGCACAACAGTGCTTTGTATTTTTACAAACAGTGCCAGGCCACTCGAGAGATAATACGAAATAGTCGAACTCTCTGCTCCGTCCGTTTTGCTCATGCTGTTGTTTAGGCCATGAAGTATCGTTTCTACCCGATACCATCGCGATGAAGCTTACTACAACTGCAATGATGAATATGAATTTGTGGGGCTCCATGGTGGAGAATCGTCCCAGAAATTTAGAGGATGAGAGGTTTTCGTCGGAGCCCTTCAATGGTCGTGAAACATAGAAGTTGCCTCTTCCGTTGGAGATGGGATTATATAATAATATTTATCAGCCATTCTTAAAGCTGTGGGGTAGGTTACCATTATTGAATCCACTCTGACGGGCGTTTGAGAGTTGTTATATAGAAAGCAGCACTTTAGGCGATGTTCGTTCGAATTAAGCGAAATCAATTTGTTTCCTTTCATCGATCCCGTAGAAACACGCCCAAACCTTCCAAAGGAAAAGGGTAATGTTAGACCAAAACAACAAACTCCCGAGACGCTAGGAGATGTGAACATATTGTCGTTTTAAGGTTGAAACGGTAATAACACACCGAACTTCAATGAAAAATATGTAATCAAAAAGTCTGCACTCAAGGTTATCTTACAGTGTATTTATTAGCTTTATCATATATGTGAACATATCGTCGATTTAAGTTTGAAACGGTAATAAGCCACCGAACTTCAATGAAAAGTAGGTAATCAAAAAGTCTGCACTTAAGGTTATCTGACAGTGTTTTTATTAGCTTTATCATATTTTAACTTTTATCTTCCAGTGTAGGCTGCATTTTAGATTAACTTTATCTTACAGTGTGTTTATTTGCTTTATTATATATTAACTTTTATCCTACAGCAGTGTTGTTTTTATTTATTTGCTTTTTATTGTAAAATTTTGGATAAAATATCTATTTATTTATTTTAATTAAAATGAGAATTTTGTATTTATATGCAAGTTTTATCTTTAAAAAAAAATTCTAAGCTTTTTTATCTAACAAGAATACAATTGTTTCCAAAGGAACTTCAAATTAGACAACAAAAACAGAGTTTTGTAGGTATATACTTTATAAAACTTACCCACCAAAAAATGAAATTTACATATCATACTATATAACCAATTGATAATGCAATCTTTCTTAATTGTGCTATGTCAATCTATTTAGCTCTAAGGAATATGAGTGGACATGATTCAGTCATTGATTATTAAATAAATCTACACTCTTTATTAGCACCTAACTCTGCATATTTATTGAAATCACAGAGAACATGGAAATATGTTATTGAAGTGAACCCTTTCCACTGCTTTCCAGATTCTTTTCATAGGACTTTTCGATGATTCAACCATTGATTATTAAATAAATCCACACCCTTCATTAGCACCTAACTTTGCATCTTTATTGAAATCATAGAGAACATGGAAATGTGTTATTGAAGAGAACCCTTCCCACTGCTTTCTAGATTCTTTTCATATGACTTTCTAATATTTTCTACCTCGGAGAGGAGCCCTTCACCAAATGTTGAATAAGGAGAGAGTCTCCTAAAATAATGAGAGAAGCTACCCGAATTTCTTTGGCTAACGGAATCTCTTGATGGAGGGTATAAGCTAGTTGTTTTTCATGCATTGTAATCCTCATGAATACTCTGCAACTTTAACTTCCTTGAGTCCATATAGTGCCCCTTCCACTTCTTCCACATCTAAGTATTTTTTATTGACGATATAATTTTTCTATATTTTTTTTTGGAATATATTGTTTGATCAATTTATTTAAAATCTGATTAAAATTTGAGAAAGTTATAATTTTAAGTTGTTGAGTCTATAAAATCTAAAATTTCTAAAAATTATCCATAAAACTAAATTTATTTTTATATTAAAAGATATAATTTAAATCACATAACATATTCATTAAAACTCATATCAACCAATTCCACTGTGTGTGTGTGTATATATATATATATATATATATATATATATATATATATATATATATATATATATATATATATATCACTGCAATACATTACACTCATCCATTTACGCAAGTGCTCATAAAGTTTTTCTAAATGAAAATTTGATGGAATGGTTTAACTTTATTTTATTTAGTTCTCCTTTGCCAAATTTACCTTGTATAGTACAAGTGTAAGCCTCCCCTCAAGCCAACTCTATTGCTACATCATCAGTCATAATTCTGGACTAACGAATCCAATGAGAAATCGGGTTGTTGGTCTATTAACGAAAATTGGGCGCTTCTTGGGATTGATCAACTTTATGTCTCTTTCGTTACACATCTATGTATATGGTACATAGTCTACTTTTCTTGTTTAGTATATAGTATTAGACTAGTCTAAGTTTATAGTAGCAAAATTGGTTAGGTACAAATGCCAGTCTTCGACTCCTCTATCCTTTTATTTTTTCATAGTTCTAAACACATCCACCCACAGTACTATTATGGACAACAATGAGGAAATAGTGGAAATGTAATCTTTCTAGTCAAATGTAAACTTTCTTTCTTCGTTATTATAGAAATATATTTTTCAGTTTACCCAAAAAAAACCCAAATGTGAGACAAGAATGAGTCTCCATGTTTAGAAATTGAAATATGTGAAGGCTTTGATGTATTTTTTATTAAAAGAAAAAATATAATAATTTGTTTATTGTGTTTTATTATGACTATTTATCTTTTCCATGGGGTGATTTTTGCATGTTTACGGTTTGTATGGGTATTTAAGGTGATTTATGCTCATTTAATGTTAGAGGATGAATTATTTGATTTGAATGTTGCTTGTGCATTAATAAAAAATTTGTCATTAATAATTATAAGGATAAAAAAGTTTGTGGAAGTTTACTTATTTACTTTCTTTTATATGGGCGTTATAATCAGTTATGCTCTTTTAAGTTTAGAGGATGAATTACTTGATTTGAATGTTGCTTTATTATCAACATTTTTTTTATTAATAATTATGAGGGGATTTTTTTTGTTATTAATAATTATGGGGATAAAATAATTTGTTAAAGTTTACTTGAGATTCTTTTACTAGGTAATAACATTCTTTCTAGAATATCTTTATTGGTACTTTTATCTTTGAATATGAAATTATTTATGAAAAAAATAAATAACATGCATTATTAGGGTGTTTTGTCAATTATGTACCATTGAAGGCCATGATTTGAGTATGAAAGAAGGAGGTGTGGCAACCACATGGTTAACACTTCCAAAATACCCATAGCATTAACCAATCAATTTTTCTATTTTTTTTATTTTAAAAGACTTTGCATGTGCTTGCATTGTTGCATCATGGTCCTTAGGTCTACCAAAACACCTTTGTCATTTTCTCTTAGTGGTTTAAGGAATCTATTATCCTGTGTGGTGAAATTCCCCAACCTTCTCATGTTATTTTTTCTTTTGTTAGTTGAACACATTTCTATGTTGTTGGGTGGCTTAATGTCATGAACCTGATATGATTTTAAACCCTTAGCCTTAGAAGAAGCTTTGGCTCAAATTCAATATATTCAAGGACTTAAAAGTGTTTTTCTTGACCTATATGTGTTATAGTATGTTCAAATAAGTCTAATACATTAACACGTTGATGTAGGGGAATCCTTAGGGTTCAAGTGATCCCACATCAACCAAAAAGAGTTTCTTATTTTCTTAAATAGTTGTCTAGTCCTTACTTGGGTCTTGTTTGTGTATGTCGTTACAAGATACCTAGTAAGGGAAAAGAAGGGATTCCTTTGAACATTTAACCCACTAAAATTTGAATAATCAAAGCGTCAAAGATTCATTGGTGATACTTTAATGGTTAAGCATGCATGACAAGAGAGATAACCTTTGTCGACAACATCAAATGAGGGTATTCGTGGGAAATAGGTTCGTCATGGAAATTAAGTCACATGCCTATCAAACATAATGATTTTCTTGACAAGATATATGAGGTTGATGAGAGGGGATGTAGGGAGTGGACAAGTCAACATGGATGTGGGATTGTGGCAACGATTCTTCATAAACAAAGCATAGCAAGGAGGATGCATGGAAGATCATAGTCAATGAAGAAGAAGGTGGAGGAAGCTAACAAAAGATCCCACATGTCTACATTACACAATATATAAATCTAACAACTTTTGGTATGGTCGAAATGTGTATACCCTCTTATTAGAAGGAGGATTGACTTTGTTGATTAGAATAATAAAGGAATTATGTGTGGATAATGCATAATTGAAGATCTAAGAGAAATTTGGCAAGGTCAAAATGCACAAACTATGAAATTAGGGTAAGTATCAACAATCTTGATTCTTGTCAAAATGTGAGGGTCCTATTAGGATTATGTACACCTTTTGGACCTCATGGAAATGGCTTGTTGATAGTTGTCAAGAATGAATAGGCCATAGAACAATAGCACATTAAGATTTGGATTTTGGCCATGTCAATGAAGAAAATGTATTTTGAATTCTACACAAATTATTTGACTGTTGGTGATCCAACTTCAAGTATGAAACAAATTTTATGGTTGGTGGTTTGACTCCATGGAAGATATATCAAGTATGGCACTTCAAGTTGGATGGGGCACTCTACAAATCACAACTCAAAGTATGAGTGAGGAGGGTGGATCTTTAAATATGTGGTGGTGATGTGTGTTTGTTGCATGAGGGTTTTAATTCAAAGAATACTATAACAAGGGATTTTAGCCTCCCAAAATGAAAAATTCAATGGCGACAATAAGACCTTCGAAATTGCATTTCTTTGGTTGTTGAAATCAAGTCCAACAGTTGATCATTTTCAAATTTAATAAAGAATTTTAATTTTTAGTTTTTTCTTTAATATTGTTGTGTACTTCGATCTACATTACTAGGGCTCACATCATTTGGTATTAAAGCATAATAACTCTATGATTTGAAGAAAATTTCATCGAGGAGCGAAGCTGCTTGCAAAAATTGTTAGAGCGAGGAGTGTGAGGACTCTAAGAGAGAGGAGATTAGGAGATTGTATAGTCACATAAGCAATTCTAAGATACCATGTCTAGATAGTAGTATCATGTTTTTGTTTCACATACACGCACCCCTACAAAACAGATCCCACATAGGAAGAGAAGAAGGTCAAGCAACAAGCATACTCACCCCATAGGTAATCAATTGTTATATTTATAGGATGCACCACTCCCTTGTGGTTTCCCCCATTGGCATGACGATCATGATATATGGAACTTAGATAGTGTTATAACAAGAATTTGCAACTAATGGGGGATAATTCCCAAAACCAAAGGACAAATTATATTTGTAAAAATGATTGAAACATACCATAATATAGGTGTATCCTACTAGTGTTTCACAAACACACACCCACAAAACACATCTTAGAAAGGAGGATGGAGGTCGAGCAATAAGCATACTCACCTTGCAACCAATCAAACTCTTGGTTAGTATGAGATGTCATCCCATTACCACAATGATATTGGTATCTTGGGACTTATATGCTTTCACATACCATTTGTTGGAAAATGTAACTAGTTTGGATATTCATAATTGTCATTTGACTCATGTCATGATGCAATTATTAATTTATCTATCAAAAGAAGAAATAAAATGATGTAAATCTCAAAATAAAATCAGTTATAAAGCATGGGTTTCATGCTCAAGTCATTTTTTCATTAGGTCGACCATCCATTGAATGCTCTTAGGATTTTTCATGACTCAAGAGTCCTTGTAATATTGTAAAAGACCCTTTTGAGCACTTGTATCAAGAAAAGGAAATTTGTTTTAAATTTAGAAGTGTAGAAGGATCCCAAGACCAAGTCGGATAGCCAAGGATAACTCAACATAGATAGGGTTGTTCGAGCCTCTTGGAATGCTATAAAAGGAAGGCACTTCGACCTATTTGACACACTCTCAAGTATACACATATTGGATTCAATCTAAAGTTAGAGAAAGGTGTGAAGGCCTTAAAAATCAAGGAGAAAGATAATGAAGCAAGAAAGAAGCCCTAGAAAAAATTTTAAGTCTGAAATCTTCCTTCTATTGGTCACATGTGCGAGTACCCTAGGGTTTCTAGGGTTACCTTAGGTTAGAAATTATAGGAGATATTGCAATCTAATTTGGTAAGCTCTAAAGGCTAGAAGAGCCCTCATATTGAAGATATTGTGTTTCGTTGTCCTTAAAGAAGAAAGATTGGCTAGTTGAATTGGTTCTTGGAGGAGGCCTGGTCTAGGTTTTGGTCTTGGAAGTCTCCTTTGAATTGATTCTATAAGAAGATAATTTATTTCTGGGTTTTCCCCTTATAGGGGTATTACATTGGCTTGAAGCCTATTTCTTGTGTTCATCTTTTGTGATATTCATGTTTTTGGCATTTATTTGATGATAAAAACTTAATCATAATAATGAAGAAGAACATAATGTCACAAATAAATGTCAAGTAAGGAAAAGTTAAACAATATCGTTTCCCTAATCGATTTTCCAACATGGTTTCAGAGCTAAGGTCAAGAGTATAGGTGGAAGGAAGGTCACTGGAAGGGTTCTCGCATTGCTCCAAAAGCCAAAAAAGGGATTATTTGTGGGCTAAAGAAGAGCCCAGTTATAATAGACCAATTCATGTTCACTATTATATCAATTATAGTGAGTATAAGACTTTGGAATTAGGTCAAATTCATGTGGATTCTGTGGTTATTGTAAAAGGAGTGAAGATCATCATTTAAGAGGTCCAAGTAGCATAATAAGGAAACCATCTAAAGGTTGCAATATTATTCAAGAAGACCGAGGGTTCCAAGGTACTGAAAAAGGCCGAGAAGATATTATGAAGGAAATCATCTCTTATTCAAAAAATTCCAAGAAGCATATTCAAAGGACCATTATAGGACAAGGGACCTTTACATTTTCAATAGGGAAGACTGACACTTATCAGTGGTCTAGAATCAATTCTTAAAGCTTGTGAAGAAGTTACCTTAAAGGAGAAAAGAAGCCATAGTGAATAAGGCATTTCAAGCCTAGTATCAAGATTATTACAGTGACAACAAAAAACCCTATGTAGAAATTATATGCACTAAGCATGCATATGTCCAAGATCCACATGATCTCACACTATTTAACTTTATGCAAGATACTGAATCTATGCCACTTGTTAATATTTTACGGAAAAAATTAATTGCACACACATGTGAAGCATAAACAAAAAATATTCAATCGCACATAACACAGTTTCCGGGAAAGCATGAAGCTAAAAACCCCAACTATATATTATGTAACATGGAGATAATATGACAATCTCATACAAACATACAAAGCTTATCACAAGCTCTCAGTACAGTACAATCGTCATACACTAATCAGGCCCAATCTTGCAAATCCATGCACCGATCTTTGCCACCTGCTAGCCTGCCTCCACTGCGCAATATCTGATGAAGAATAGCTCTAAATGAATTCGAATTACTCCATCCTTGACTGCGCAATCCTCATTGGCATATCCACTGAGTGTGTGATGCAATCAATGCATCACTATAGTCACAACAGATAGTCCATCTTTCCCTTTCACCTATCTCTCCATTGGGTCTCCACTAGAACTGACATGCACTGTAGTTAACTGCTGTATTGTTCAGTTGATTAATGAGTTATTATTTGTGAATTAATTAACTAATTAATTCACTCCACTCTCAGTAGTGTATCAATCAGTTAGACTAGATACAACTAGCTCAACTGAGTCTAACTGAGTTAAATTGAATACAACTCCATAACTACTTCTTCCAACTGTGTCATAAATCTGCCACTTGAGTTCTAACTGAGTCCTCCATGCATTAGCTCCAGTAAACCCTTAGGAATAGCGTAATTCCTTCTGTCAGCTGATGTGCCACATCTGTGCACTGAATTGAAGTGCTCCAAGAGAATAAGTTGATGTTTAGAGTCTGATTATTATTAAGAGCTAATAATAATCGACATGCATCTATTTTTAGATTGACGATCTATAAATAGACTTCGCCCAATATTCTAAAAACAGAATTTCATCTATTTTTCCAACTTGATCAACCATCCACAAATAGCATCCTGCAACTTCTGAAATATGATCATCATGTCTAAAAATAGACATAGTCTAAAAATAGACTTGCGCCAAAAATAGCCTGAGGGCTCACTTAGTGAAGCGACTCTTTTCACTAAGCTCATCATATTGTTGAATCTCAACCTCCCTCTCAACAAGATAGGGATTATCACTTCCACCCCAATCCACGCACTCTATGGTATTGAATTTCTCAGTGAGCGCCTTGATGAGAAATATACGCATCACGATCCTCATGTGGAATTTACTTGAAGCAACATGATCTTAAGGCACACAAAATCTACGATATGATGACACCGGATATCAATGTGTTTAGATCCTATCATGAAACGCGAGGATTAACCAAGGGTTTAATGCAACTATGATTATCACAATGAATCATCGTAGGATCTAAATGTGAACCGAACAAACCAACCAGAATCTTCCTCATCCAGATAGCCTCACATGCAGCTAAACTTGCTGCCATGTATTCTGCTTCCGCTGAACTGAGTGCCACAGATCTTTGTTTCCTGTTGTACCAAGAAAATGCCATAGATCCGATACTGAAAATCCCTCCTGATGTGCTCTTTCTGTCTGTTGGGCTTCCTGCCCAATCTGCATCCGTGAAGCCATGCAACTTCACCTCATCCATCTGTCTGTACCATAAAACATACTCAGATGTGCCCCTGAGATATCTTAGGACATGCTTTCCTGCCTTCCAAAAGAGCTTGGTAGGCTTAACCATCGCTTGTGAAAGCTGGTTCACCGCATAGCATATGTCCAGTCTTGTATTGACTAAATACATGAGCGAACCCACCAACTGTCGATAAATAGTGGCATCCACTACCTCTGCCGATGTAGCATCCTATTTCTTCCAATTTCTTGGAAGAGGAGTGTCGATAGGCTTGCAGCCTTGCATGTGAAACTTCTCCAGTATCTCCCGAGCATACTTGCCTTGAGACACAAACAGTTCACCTTCCCGCTGCCATATTTCCAATCCAAGGAAATCATGAAGGAGGCCTAAATCCTTCATCTCAAACTCCTTTGCAAGATCAACCTTGCATGAGTGTATCAACTGCTCATCACCTGTTAGTATCAAATCATCAACATAAATTACAATGATCAAAAGCTTACCCTCAACCACAATCTGGTACAGGTTTGCATCCGCCTCACTCTTGGTGAATCCAAGTCCAGTGAAATAGCTGTCGATCCGAGTGTACCAAGCACAGGATGCTTGTTTCAACCCATATAGCGCTCCTTTTGAGCCTGCACACATGTGACTCACTGCTGAAGATCTCAAATCCTTCAGGCTGCTCAATGTACACCTCTTCCTCAATGATCCCATTAAGGAACGTAGTCTTCACATCCATCTGATGAATGTGCCAACCCATCTGCGCTGAGAGAGCAAGGATGGTCCGTATGGAAGAATACCGTGCGACAGGTGTAAAGGTTTCTTCATAGTCAATCCCCTCAATCTATGAGAAGCCCCGGGCAAAAAATCTTTCCTTATACTTCTCGATGCTCCCATCAGCAACTTGCTTTACCTTGTAGATCCATCTTGATCCTACAACTGATTTTCCCGCCGGCCTTGGAACAATCTCCCAAGCACTGTTTCTGACAATGGAATCATACTCCTCCACCATGGCATCTACCCATGTGGGCTCCTGCGCTGCTTCTTCAAAAGAAGATGGCTCTGTCACAATACACTTGCTCATAAGAGCCATGTATCCAGTATATCGGTCAGGTGACTGTCTCTGTCTGCGCTGTGATGTAGGGACTCCTACATTCTGTGTCGCATCCACCTTAAGTCTCTCAGCTTGTGGTACGCTTTATGCCTTGTCTGATGTTTGGTTCTGCTGAGTGGACTCCCCCACTCCATGAATCTCCTCTTGTGGTTAATCCACATCCAGAGGCTCATCTTTGGGAACAAGAAGTTCCTCTTCCGCATGCAAGTGTAGCTCCCTCTCAAGCGACAACTTCATGGCTTTCACCTCATTGAATTTTATATCCCGTCGCATAACAGTCATCCGAATGTTTTGAAAATACACACGATATTTATGGGGTGTTTCTGTGTACCCCACAAATATCCCAAGTTCTGTAGTCGGCTCTAGCTTCTTCCTGGCGTCCTTCATCACATGAATGTAAACAAGTGAGCCAAAAATCTTCAAATGAGAAATATCAGGCTTCTTACCAGTAAAAGCTTCCTCGGGTGTACTCATGCCAAGTACTCTATGAGGACAACAGTTTTGCACATAAATCGCAGTGTTGCATGCTTCCGCCCACAAGTGCATCGGTAGGCCCTGATCATGCAGCATCGCTCATGTAGCACCCACGATCATTCTGTTATTTCTCTCCGCGACCCCATTCTGCTGTGGGTTATGAGGTGCTATGAGTTCTCTTCACATTCCTTCTTTTCTACAGAAGGCTTTGAATTCGCTAGATATGTATTCACCACCATTATCGCTCCTTAGAGATTTCACTTACTTCCCCGACTCCTTCTCCACCAATGCCTTAAACTCACAGAACTTTGAGGAAATTTCACTCTTCTTCTGCATGAAGAAGATCCAACATCTACGAGAAAAGTCATCAACAAATATCACAAAATATCTGTGTTTCACTGTTGAAGCAACCGAGAATGTTCCACACACATCTGTGTGAATTCTCTCCAGGATCACCGAAGCACGATTCTCCTTCTCATGAAATGCGGTCTTCACAAACTTACCCATTGTACATCCTTTGCACTGATCTGATTGTGCAAGAGTACCCTTGGGAAGTCCAGTAGAAATTTGCTGCAAAATTTTCAAAGCGCCATGGTGAAGATGGCCCAATCTCCTGTGCCATAATTCACCCTCATCCCGGCTCACCACTTCTTCTGCTTTGCCTACCATTGCAGCGTAGCCATCTACCTCTAGCTTGTAGAGGTTCTTAATTCGAACCCCTATCTTCTTGGTTTGACCCATTGTTTTATGTCGAAGGAAGGCTTTTCTCTCACTGAAAACAATATCATAACCCCTGTCTTCCAGCATTGCGACTAAGACCAAGTTCTTCTTCAGACCTGGAACATGCATGACATTCTTCAACAAGAATGGATTATCAGACTCCCTCTCAAAGGCAATGGTCCCAATGCCAGTCGCACAGTACCGACCATCATCGCCCATCTCTATATGCATCTGGAGGTCCTTCTCCTCCAAGTCACTAAACAACTCTTTCTCTCCCGTCATATGGAAAGACGCACCACTGTCAAGATACCACACTGATCCCATGCAGCTT
Organism: Pinus albicaulis; assembly: GCA_034641835.2. Lineage (NCBI taxonomy): Eukaryota > Viridiplantae > Streptophyta > Pinopsida > Pinales > Pinaceae > Pinus > Pinus albicaulis. The sequence goes on along the minus strand of CM076574.1, from coordinate 771,198,868 downwards.
GAAACCAAGCATGCAATCAAAGAAAAATCCAGCTCAAATTGCGAGGCTAAGGCCTCTCCAGCTACAGATCCAGCAGCCTGCTTATTCTTCTTCTTCTGTGGATAGTTAGTGGCGAAATTTCCATGCTCATGACAGTGAAAACACTTCACTTTGGACAAACCATGCTTCTTGCCTTTCGCACTGGATTTAGAAGGATTTTTCTTCCCCTTCCCTTTCCTTGCTTTGGCAGCCAAAGCGCAATTCTCTTCATCTTCATTATTCGATGAAGATCCATCCCTGGTACCCCGCCTTATCTCCTCCTGCACAAGATCCGACCAAAGTCGCTCCCATCCTGGCAGTTTCTCCCGTCATTAACAGAGTCTTTGTAGCTATGCCAACTCTTCGGAAGCCCAAGGAGAGCCAAGCTCACCAAGTCTTCTTCATCAACAGTAACCCCCACACTTCCCAGCTCATCCTTGCAGTGGACAAACTTCGTGAGGTATTTTGGAATACTGTCGCCTTTCTCCATTTTTATTTTTCTGAGCTTGTCTTTAAGCGCCAACTTCCTCTGGTCACTTCTGCTTTGGAAAAAATCTATCAAAGCCTTCCACATTAAGAATGGAGTGGATTTCCCGTGAAGGCTGGACACAATGTGGTCCTTCACACCTTCCAACAAAATCCTCCTCGTCTTTGCAGTCTTCTTTTTCCATGCATCAAGTAATGCAGCATCGCTAGATCCTGGCTTAGGAGCATCACTATCGATGAAATCCTTCAGCCCATTATCCTCCAGCACTACCTCCATCCTGTCATTCCATGCTATGTAATTCGAGCTCCCATCAAGGGCATACTCCAATCTCAACCCGTTGAAAGACATTTCAATGTATACTCGATTTCTGCACCAAGAATATTTTGTAGCAAATTCGAATTGTCCACTAGCACAAACTCACTTCACAATTGAAATCTTCAATCAACAATGCTCCGATACCATGTAGAAATTATATGCACTAAGCATGCATATGTCCAAGATCCACCTGATCTCACACTATTTAACTTTATGCAAGATACTGAATCTATTCCACTTGTTAATCTTTTGCGGAAAAATTAATTGCACACACATGTGAAACATAAACAAAAATATTCAATCGCATACATAATAGCTAAATCCTAGAAAGAAGCTGAAAACCCCAACTATATATTATGTAACATGGAGATCATATGAAAATCTCATACAAACATACAAAGCTTATCACAAGCTCTCACTAAAGTACAATCGTCATACACTAATCAGGCCCAATCTTGCAAATCCATGCACCGATCTTTGCCACCTGCTAGCCTGCCTCCACTGCGCAATATTTGATGAAGAATAGCTCTAAATGAATTCGAATTACTCCATCCTTGACTGCGCAATCCTCATTGGCATCTCCACTGAGTGTGTGATGCAATCAATGCATCACTATAGTCACAACAGATAGTCTATCTTGCCCTTTCACCTATCTCTCCACCGGTCTCCATCAAATCGCATGCAATCGGTGAGTTAATCGCATGAACCAAGTTATTTGAACATTTACTATCTATAACTAATTAACATCTTATCTACCCAAACTCCTCACTAGTGTACTAATCTGCCAGGGACTTGATACAACTGGGCTCAACCGAGTCTAACTGAAACAATGAATACAACTCTATAACTACTTCTTCCAAACTCCACCAAACTCGCCACTTGAGTTCTAACTAAGTCCCTCCATGCAATAGCTCCAAGAACCCACAAAGTAATAGTGTAATTCCTTCTTTCAAATTGCTGTGCCACATCTGTGCACTAAAACAAAGTGCTCCAAGAGAATAAGTTGTCGTTTAGAGTCTAATTATTATTAAGAGCTAATAATAATCGACATGCATCTATTTTTAGATTGACGATCTATAAATAGACTTCGCCCAATATTCTAAAAATAGAATTTCATCTATTTTTCCAACTTGATCAACCATCCACAAATAGCATCCTGCAACTTCTAAAATATGATCGACATGTCTAAAAATAGACTTGCGCCAAAAATAGCCTGCGGACCCACTTAGTGAAGGCGACTCTTTTCACTAAGCTCATCATCTTGTTGAATCTCAACACCCTAACCATAGGGTCAAGGTTACATAGTAAGAGAACAAGTCTAAATCACATGAAACTGGTACCAGGTATATTGTTTTTTAAGCAAGGAGTTGTAATAGAATCCTTAGTTTGAGGGCTAAAGTTTCAGGAAAGGATTCAAAAGCACCAAGATATATATAGACCATAAATAGGTATTAGACCTATTGTTAAAAACAATCAAATTAAAGAAAATACATCCACAATTATTTGAAGAAGGATAAGGCTAAGTTAGAAGGAATGTGATGGTAATTACAATACCCAGAAGAGAAAAGGAGCAACAACTTGACATCCTCGACAAAGGCATTTTTTTAAGCGTCTTAGGATCATTTGAAGCAAACCTACATTTGAAATAAATCTTGAAGGCAATGTTGATAGGAAGATTGTGACAATGATGGAAATGACAGTGCTTTGGATTGTGAGATCAAGTTTTTGAGACCTTGAAGAAGGCTTTGTAGCAGCTTCTAAGTGATCATGGAAGACAAAGGTACGTAGTATTTTCCTACAAGGTATGAATAATTATTTTATGCTTAATATGAATAAAGCATCTACATAAAGTATGCATTAGGGTTTTACTGCATGTTTGGAATCTAGGGTTTGTAGACTTCACCTTGTTGAAGTTTTGTGGGTATCTAGGGTTTGTAAACCCTACATGGGACTTGATTAAGAAACCATAGTCAATGCAAAAACCCTAACCCTAATTTGTTTGTTACCTCATAGAAACCCACTAGAAACCATTTCTCTTGAATTATAGGGTTTTCAGATAATCTAAGGTATATGATAAACCCTAGAAAGGGTGGAATTGGATCCCAATCTAGGATATTACATTAAAACCATAAGGTTGATATTTCCAAGGGAAATATCAAGTAATTTAGGGTTTGTGGCTAAGAACCCTAGGAGTATACCCTTTAAGAAAACCATGGGAACCCTAGATCGCCATCATGCTCTTGTATTTGTATATATTTTGCTTGGTTGTACTTGTTAGTGAATATTGTGGGTACATGATAAAGAAATCAAAATGAGAAGGATGGCTAAGAAAAACAATTTTTATGCTTATTAATGATGAACATGATGGAAGGAGGGAACAATAAGGACCCTGAAGGTGTTGATGTTAACAAGTTCATTAAAGGAGTAAGAATGCATCATTGTGTTTTCTAGAAGAAACTTGACTAAGTATGGCATCATAGATAGAAGCATGTGATAGTAGCATATTTAAAGTCTACTTGTTGTAAGAATCATTTAGTATTTAAAGAATGAGAAATTTGGGACCATTTTGCATAATTTTCATCCATAAATTATCTAAAATTATGTTAGAGGTAGTCATCTTGCTAAGGTGGATCATCATGATCCTGAAAGAACCATCATTTTAGAAGGCTCTTGAAAGAAGAATTATGACAAGGTTAGTATAAATTCCATATAGTATGGAAACAATACTCTTAAGGGATGAAGGAATGCAATTGGTTAGATTGCAAGCTCATTTTAGGGCATATAGCTAGATGGTTGCATGAAAGAATTGGAATGCATATTTAGAGTAACTCTTCTTTTGGATAAGATTCATAAATCCATAATCTTGGAAAATATGCTTGGTAGAGTCTTATATATGGTTATATAATGCTTAATAAATTAGTTTGACTTACTCTAAGATGAATGAAAATATCAAGACTTTCTCACTAGAATATATATAGAATAATCACTGATAATGACTAACATCCAGTACAATCTCGAAAAAAAATGTTGTGACTTAGTAATCAAGTTCGATCCTTCGGCACTCTGATGCAAGAAGGAAGGATTTTTGTGGAGATGAACCATGAGGATGTTGATGATGAGAAAATTGTCACGAATGAGGTAAGTCTAATATTATTGTTATTGGTTATTTGTTTAACATGTTTTCTACTTGGAAGGATGTTGCAGGAATACATAATGAAAGTTGAGGCAAGTTCAACTTTATCGATATAATGAATGAAGAATGTTGAGAGAAGCTCAATATCTGGTACCTGGAAACCGTGAATTCAAGATGTGCTCATCTTGGGATTGAAAGATAATAGTGCGAGAAGATAACCTAAAGGTCAAGCTCACTTTTATGAGGAAGTTGTGATCAGCTTGATTTTTGGAAAGACTCATTATAATACCTTCATTAATGATGAAAATATGAAAGTAATTTGAAAAATTGATGAAATGGGACGTGTCGTAAAATTAAAAGAAGAGGATGGCTCCATGTTACCAAGAAAGTAAGTAGGCTGATTACAATGAGATGCAGAGGAAAGAGGGAGCCATACAACTATAAAGAACATATAGCTCCTACTCTCATGGAAACAATCTAGAAAGCTTGTAGTAATGACTCCTCAAATAGAAAAGGAAGCGAGGAAACTCCTCTAGATTTGGGAAGGAGAAAAAGAATATTCTTGAATAGGAGCAATGATATATTCCTCCATCATAAAAGGAATAGGGATGTCCTCTCTGGTTTAGAGGGAGTAATGTCAGAGATCAAATGGGCATTCTCTGCTTCATGTGTCAAGCACTTGACCAAGACTAACAGACATAAGTCTAAGGGAAGGCCTTAGAGAGAGAATGATGGAGGATTGGATAAGCATTTGTGGTTTCCTTGGGGATAGAACATCCAAGAAGGGAAAGAGACTGACACTCTTTGAGGATGTGATAGGTATCAAAAATAAGAGTAGGCGAAGAGGATCAATATTCTTTGAGGATTCAAGGTTTTGGAATCCAATATAAGAATAGTCCTAAAAGTACATACCTTATGAACATTCGGAGGGGGTATGTGCCTTATAGCGGTAGTGTGGTATCACACGTAAAGCCTCCCAACATAATGTTCTCCAATGAAGTAGATCTTGTCTAGTTAGACCTAAAATACAGTGTTGGTTGATCATAATGTTGATGCTTATAATTGGCTTATTAATTCGACTCTTCTTATGATACATTTTCAAAAGGGAGTAATTTCCTTGTACTGGTTGGACAATTATGAATACCTCCCTATTTAAGAGGGAGTCTTGGAAAATGTAACTAGTTTCGGTCTTCACAATTTTCATTTGACTCATGTCTGGATGTAATTATTATGTATCTATCAAAAGAAGAAATATAATGATGTAAAGGTCAAAATAAAGTATTTTTGTAAAGCATGGGTTTCATGCTAAAGTAATTTTTTCATTAGGTCAAAAATTCATTCAATGCTCCTAGGATTTGTCATGAGTCAAGATTCCTTGTCATATTTTAAAAGACCCTTTTGAGAACTTGTATGAAGAAAAGGAAAATTATTTTGAATTTGGAAGTGCCTAGAAGGCTCCCAAGACTAAGTTGGCCAGCTAAGGAGAAGTTTGCCTAGAGAGGGTTGTTTAAGCCTCTTGGAAGGCTATAAAAAGAAGGCTTTCTGACCTATTTGACACACTCTCAAGTATCCACATCTTGGATTCAATATGAAGTTGGAGAAAGGTGTGAAGGCCTTAAAAATCAAGGTGAAATATAGCGAAGCAAGAAATAAACCCTAGAAAATTTTGGAAGTGTGAAAGTTTCCTTCTACTAGTTACACATGCGAGTACCATAAGGTTTCTAGGGTTACCTCAAGTCCAAAATTGTAGGAGTTATTGGAGGATTCTTTGGTAAGCTCAAAAGGCTAGACGATCCCTCATATTGAAGAGATATTGTTTTGTTGTCCTTGAAGAAGAAATATTGGTTGGTTGACTTGGTTCTTGGTGGGAGGCCTGGTCTAGGTTTTGGTCATGGAAGTCTCCTTTGAATTGATTCTATAAGAAGAGAAGTGCTTTATTGGTTTTCCCCTTGAAGGATTTTTTTCCCTAGCTTTGAGCCTATATCTTGTGTTCATATTTTTTGATATTCATGGTTTTGGGATTTATTTGATGATAAAAACATAAGCATAATAATGAATAAGAACATAATGTCACAAATAAATGTCATGTAAGGAAAAATGTTACACAACATTTTGTCATTGTCCATGTACTCCCTGTTCCTGAATCCTGGAGGACCCTAATAGTGACCCTTGTGTACCTTTTCCATCATGAAAATATGCAATTTCATCCCTTACAGTCTGAAGAACAAACTCTCTGTTGATTATTCCTGGAGTAGCTCCCTAAAATCATACTTATTTTGAGTAGCGCGACCCCTCTGTGTCTCACTAGCTCTGATGACCCATCCTAAGCTTGCGAGCAGCTCCAACTAGTGCTAGTATGGACCTCACACACACGTTGATATACTTATGGGAGATTTTTTAAAATGGAAACGAAGCTTCATGGCCTAGAAGCTTCGAGAGTGGAGAACTAGATGTTTTCTAGTCAGGATATGGCTGAGCTTCCTCCCTTGGGCCTCTTGTTCCTACAAAAGAGGAACTTCCCAAAGAGATAAACAATTTTCCCATCATAAGTGGATCCATATCCCCTCCATCTCTATAAATTCATCATCCTCCAATGCCTCCGCTAGTTAGAACAGAATAGAAGATCATAGCAGAGAGAGGTTTGAAGATTTTCATAAGATTCGAAGGAGAGAGTTGACCCCTTAACCTTCTCACACTGAGTTGAAAACGAGTGCTTTGGAGACGTGCCCGGATTCAGACCCGCTGAAGGAGAGCTTTGACATCAAGGTGTAGGTTGTAACTCCTCTTCTATTAATAATATGACATAACTGATATTTATTTCCCATTCTTGTTCATGTTTATGATAAAGAATTCTAGCATTCCTTGATCAGCTATATAGGTTATACTCGTATATTCATGTTTCACTTGTATGTTTCTTGTTGTTTCTTGGTCACTTGTGCAGGTAATTGAACGTTGGTAGCAGTGAAGATCAAGTTTTTAAAAGTGAAGGATCAAGGAGCTTCGACGAAGAGTAACATCGCAACATCAGATTGAGGTAGGACATCTCCTTTGATCTATGTTTCATTTATAATCTAGGAAAATAGGTATTATCTTGTTCTCTCTTGTTTCTAGACCCACTCTATGGCTAGAGGGATCATCTCTGTCTGCAAAGAGGATTTACATATACAACAAGTTGGCGACTCCATTGGGGATTCATTGCCTTTAATCTCTTTCCACTCTTTGAGTTTTTGATTTTTCATCCATCTTTTGTCGAATATTTGTCTCTCCTTTGTTTCTAGCTTTGGTGACTACTTAGATTCATCAATATTTATTCTGAATTGATAAGCATGGCTTTATTTGTTCAAACCCTTTTGATTTTGGTCATTTTCCTTTATTGGTGTTGTTAATTCTCTAATAGAAGCATTGATCAGTGCTAAATGTTTTAACATAGAAGTGCTTATTCCATTCCAGCGTGAGGTGCAGCCTCACAGGCACACTGATTTCTATGTGAATGTTTTTTATGGTTTCCATTCATTGAGTTCCAGTGTGTCTTACCCTTCCAAATTCTTTCCTCTGCTCAATTTTCTCTTGTTGTCTTTTGTTCAGCGACTTGACCGTCTCATTCAATTCATTTATGGTCTCCTTTATTTCAAACTGTGCATCCTTCTCATCCTAGGGTTTCTAGGTGTTTCAATTCATTTGATTGGTTACATGCTTCGTTGGGTTCCAAACCTGTTGTTGGGCATGTTTTGTCGTCTATTTTGAACCTTTTGGTTTGATTGTTTTTTGTTTTTTTAGTTGGTTTCTGTGATTAGGGTTTTCAAGTGTCCATCCTATGTGCATTTGATTCTCTCTTTTCGGTCACAAGCATAGATCACATTGCTTGTTTTCAACTAAAGGATCTTTCTTTGTGTGTTAGTCGGTGTGAAAAGCGAAGAGTATTTGTTTTGAGCAAGTGGTTCGTAATATCTCTTTAGTTCTTCGACTCTTTACGTTTTGTAGAATTTTGAGGAATTCATTTCGAATGCTCAAAACAAGTGTTTGTGTTCTTCCAGTTTGTGTCTTTTTGCATTTTATTCATACAAAGAAAAAGGAAATTTTGCATTCATTTAGTTTTCATCTCAAAGTTTGTATTTCATTGAAAGTGCATTAGATAAGTTGCATTCATAAATCATTTTTGAGATTCATCATTGAACTTAGATTACATCATTTAATGATTGAAAATTGAAACGTGCATTGAGTGCATTTCTCATTCATCGAAAGAAAAAGGAAATTGTGCATAGGTTACAATTGCATAGTTTTCAGAAATAAATAAATAAATTTAAAAAAAATAATAATAATAATAATAAGAAATTAATTAATTAATTAATTAAATAATAATAATAATAATAATAATAATTAAAAATAAAAAATAAATAAAAAATAGAAAAAAAAAAAAAATCTTGCACAGGTTACATTGCATAGTTTATATCTTTGAATGTTTTGTTTTGGATTGGGGTAATGTGAGTGATCTAGTTTTAAAAAAAATTGTTTGCTGCATTGTTGATTGTTGCGTCACTATTTGAAACTCTTCCCTAAGCTAGATAGTACTCATCGAATTGAATGAATCATTTTCTCATGTTAGTTGCATCATAAGTGTTTCGGTAACAATCGTTTTGAGCCTTGAAATTTAAACTGTAATCAAGATAAACTTAAAATGAACCTCAATTAACCTAAGGAGCATTTGAAACCTAATGCAAAACATTTAGATGTCTACGTTAGAGACGTGTTCCGATGTCGTAAAATGTAGGAGTTGTTGCTAACGGTATGTGTTACAATCCGAGGATGATATCTCGTCCCACATATGGAAGTATATTGATGTATGATAAGTATATTTGGGGCGCTCTCATATAACAACTAAGCATTAGACAACACTACTACATATTTGACTCCAACGTACTGTTGCGTATATTTTGGGAGACACCACTAGGTTGCAAACCTACCATAGGTAATCGAGTCGGTCGCCTTGTAAACGTGATACACCGAACAGAACATTCGGGGATATTGGCTGCCGTACGTTAAGTCCTTGGTAAATTTATTTTCTGAGGTGTATATTGCAGTTCACGAATACTTGGTAAACCCTCCTGCCTAGTTTACCCCTTTTGGTTTATTTTGTGTTTAATTTCTAAAATTTATTGTCCACGAGAACATTTTACCCATGCTCATCTCCTTAGCTGATCTTAGGTTGAGATTAATGGCAACGGTTCCTGAGTTTATCCACCAACGAATCCACTCAGATGGGAATCCTGGTCTGTTTCCTTCTTTTGGAAATGTTGGTGCTCTTTATATGATAACGTTGTCCCTCCCGGGATTAACTATTGGTCTACCAGTTTGGTTGTTTTTAACCCCCGTGGTTTTGAACTTCCAAACTGCATCTCAACTGAGTCATCCTCCACCTGAAAAATTCCAACCCCATGTTGACATTAAGGTTGACCCCTCACCTTCTTCGCCCATTTATTCACCTTGTTCTTCCTCTTCGCCTGGTGAAAGTCTAGATTCTAGTACCCAGGTGGCTAAGAAGAAGAAGAACGAAAACAACCAAGGGGGAAAACTAGCAATCGTTGCTACCCATGTGAATGATATTGAAAAGCCTCCCACTTTGTCCCGCAAAGTCAAATGACCTTGCATGCTATGTAAGGGCGAACACCTTCTTCGAGATTGTCTTGGTATTCCCAGGGTTTTATAAGTATGGTCCACTGACCTGAACCATCCTTCATCATCAACCTATGGATATCATGTGGGTGATGAAACTTCAACTAAAGATAATAAGACTCATAAGAAATAGGGTAAGATAAAATTTCCTTATAGGTTATGTGAAGGGAACCATCCCATTCACCTATGTACTTATATGGATGAAGCCTCTAAAGTGTTGGATACCCGTATGGCTTCTTATTCCTGTCTTCCAGTTGGTTACCGGAAGTTTTCTTCAAGTCCTCCCCTAGTTGATCAAGTGATTGATCGAGATTCATCTCTAGTTAATTCCACTCTCTCTGAAATTCAATCTCATGAGTCCATTCTCGACCAATCATTAGTCGAGAAAAAGGTCAACCTAATTCCACCTACGGTTCATCAGGTCTTTTTCTATAGAGAGTGAATTTCATTCCACTCAGATCCTCTTTGTTTCCTTAGATTCCCTGGGGTTGGAGGGAGATCCTCTCGTTCCCATGATCTAGGAGGGTGATCCTCTTGCTCACGTAACACAAGGGGATAGTCCTCCCATTCATATGGCACCCCTCCTTGTAGTTTGGTTTCTTCCTTTGATTGGAGTCGACTAGTTGGATATCATCTTCCTTCTTACGTGCCTTTTGAGATCACGATATTGGCCTACCATGTGGCCGTGCCTAGCATGATTATAGATGAAGGCGCATCTGTTAGTATTTTTTCCTCAACTACCTAGCAAGATTTCGGTTCTTTGTAGCTTGTGCCTGTTACTCAAAATTTGTTGGCTTTTAATAGAGAAGCCAGTCAACTGTTAGGGATCCTTTTGAAGTTGCCTATTACGCTGGGAAGAACGATTGTCTATATAGACGTGATGGTTGTCCAAGGCCCCTTGGATTTTAACTTACTCCTGGGGCGTGACTATAATTATGTCATGGAGCGCTTGTCTCTTCCCTCTTTCATGTGATTTTTTTTCCACATGAAGGTCAGATTGTGACCATTGCTCAGCTTTCATTCATTGGTCCTAATATGACGCCTAGTCTACCATCATCCCTTAATGGTCCTTACATTCCAAGGGTATCTTCCCCACCACAGGTTAATTATGTGGCAACCTGTTCCATGCCTGCCTCCCTTGATGGTTCCATCAGTGATGTCGTATACCGTGTTTTGGGGGCATTGGATCCTGATTTCCAAAGTGTTGTTCTCCCATCAGATGAGAACCTCTTGGAAGCCATGACCTCTTATATGTCATGATCAGCCCTTCGAAGCATAGTTCCTTTTCTTGTGTCAAGCTCCTTAAAAAAAGAAACAAGCCCTTCAGAGCAGAGTTTTTTTTCTTGTGTCAAGCTCCTTAAAAAATGAAACAAGGTGTCATAAGGATAATTCTTTTACTATGTCAACCTCAAAAAAATGAATTAGGTCTCATAAGGATAGTTCTTTTACTGTCTCAACCTCGTTAAAAAATTAAACAAATTCCCTATCAATTCAAGATTTTGATTAGATCTCGTAAAATCTCAGTCGAGTCTTTAACTTGGTCTCGTAATTGAACCTTCACTCCATCCACCTGTTAGTAACTAGCAGTCTACTCAGGTGAATGAACTGAAGCTTTGGGGCATGTACCTAGAATTGAGTCACCATGCTGGGGGCATGCAAATATTTTTATTTTCAAGCAGATTTTCCCATGCTTCAATCTTGTGTAAAATGAAACCATCCTCTAATTTTTTGTATGTTAATGTACATTTTGGTTTGGTTTTGGTGTGCTTTTTGTGAACCGGTTTTCTGCTTATCTTGTTTTACTTAACAGATGCATTTCTCTAAGATAGAAATTTGCGAAAATAGTAAAACCATGATCATAATCACATGATGCATATATATATATGTGTGTGTGTGTGTGTGTGTGTGTGTCGGTCATGTTTGCAAAAGTTTTAGTACATCATAATCCAAAAAATATGTGTTCTGGTACATAAGAGACTCGTAGGTCCCAAAAACAACAACTGCAAAAATAAAAAATAAAGTGGACTAATCCACATGATGCTCATGGTAGCAAGTCACTGCTCGAATGACCCGAGTCAGCGTCCAATGGATGTGGTCTGACACCCCTACAGTGTGCCTCTGGTAGCGGCGGGGGATATCATGAACATGAGCATATTCCAGAATCCTAGTGGTTAAACCATCTAGGTTTCGGGAAATCTCCTCTTCAACATCTGCTCCCTCCTCATACAGAGTAGTCTCGAATTCCCTCGTCACTCTTCTAGCTATGGGGGACATTCCAAAAGGTCTTCACAATCCAACATATGCAACACATAAGTTTAAACATTCAAACACGTATACCAAAAAAAATATAAACATGCAAAACTTGACAAAAAAAACATGTTTTACCTCTGTCATCCCACTGATCACCCTCCAGAAGTGGAAGTTTTGGGTCACCTCTGAAATTAGTCCCAGAATACGGCCAATCCTCCACAACGATGAGCTGGCGCCTCAGCCATACGAAAAAAACATGTTTATATGACATGTGTTGCCTGCCTCCTGAGCGGGGCATCAACTCGCTCCATCTGATCATGTGTGGATCTCGTGGTGCTGGTACGACCACTTCTGCCCACTAAAACTGGAACAATGACACTCGTTCCAAAAATAATGCTGCTAAAATTTAACCATACCCAAATTGCTTAAATCGGCCATTTTTGCATTTTCTAAACTGTTTCTTCATATTAGCCAAAACTTCTTCTGCCTAGTTAAAGACCGTGGGTGCCATACAGTCTATGACAGTCTAGATTTGAGACTTGATAGCCTCATGTGGTGCTTGTGCCCCAGCTTCACGGGTTATAGTGTACATGACTACCTTTAGAGGCAAGTTTTTTATGGTTCTTATGTCCACCTTCCCACTGGAAGACTTGGCTGCCTCCAGACACTACCTCCCTATTAGCATATCCATGTTCTCACCCATGGTCTGGCTCCCTACCAGACGAGCTCGTTCCCCTCTCCGTGATAAACCAGTGATGAAGTAGATGTCGGAAACCCCGATTTCCAACTCCTGGTCCCCGATAATGAATCTCTCTTGTCCTGTGTCCCATATACTTGTTAGAAAATTGAAGGACAGAGATAATGCAAACACAAAAGATGGAAAATATAAGCATAATAAAACACAAAACAGACAGATATTTGTCCACCCAAATTTTGGCTACGCCCACCTAACAACAAGGTTTTCCTGCTATTATCCACAAAAAATGAAGAGACAAAACCCACAAGAATCCAATCGTATTATCCTCTCGCCTTCCTCACAACCTCCTATCTTTTCTCGCTCCGAGCACATATTAGCCAAATTTTCACAACAGAACACCTTCATATATAAGGTTGCTTTGTATAAAACCCTAAACATAACTTCTACCGTCGATCATCCGCCTAATGACTACCAGCATTGACTAGAAATTACTATACTTTACAAGGCAATTTTACATCTGAGTGAAAGCGGGGCACGCCCCTGAACTTCTCTACTGTAAAGTCCAAAGCGTTTCACTTCCGGACCCCACCTACGTCGACATCATCGGGTGCGTTAAGCGCTCCCTTTATACAAGGGGTCCAATGCTGTGATACAAAGTAAACAAGATAATCAGGCTCCATACCCAACAATCTCCCACTTGGAGACTGATTGTAGCAACTCCATCGCTGCTTCATTTGCTGGACAATGACTCCTCTTTGGACCTGGCTGTTTCTCATCTTCATCGTCATCCTTGAAGACCAATTGAAACTGAGCATGTTCTCAGTTTCTCCCCGGTTACAACTTTTGTTAGCATATCTGCAGGATTCTGGCTAGTGTGTATCTTTTCCAGCTTCAACTCTCCATCTTCCAATACTGACCGTATGAAATGGTACTTGAGATGTATGTGTTTAGTCCTGGAATGAAATGCTGAGTTCTTTGCAATATGAATGGCACTTTGGCTATCACTGTATAGCATGCCCATATCATGCTTCTTACCCAATTCATCCATAAACCTTTGTAACCAAATCATTTCTTTACTAGCCTCTGTAGCAGCAACATACTCTGCTTCTGTTGTTGAAAGTGCAACAACACTTTGGATTTTTGAAACCCAACTGACAGCTGTTCCACCTACAGTAAATACATATCCTGTAGTGCTCCTCATGTTATCTCTGTCACTTGCCATATCTGCATCAACATATCCCTGTAGAGAAATGTTTGAACCACCAAAGCATAATGCTTGATTTGTGGTACCTCTCAAATATCTGAGAATCCATTTTACTGCCATCCAATGTTCTTTTCCTGGATTATTCATGTACCTTCTTACAACTCCCACTACATGTGCAATATCAGGCCTTGTGCAGACCATTGCATACATTAAGCTTCCAACTACTGATGCATATGGAACTTTAGACATATAATCCATGTCTTCTTGGGTCTTGGGGCACATCTCCTTACTAAGTTTGAGATGGCTAGCAAAAGGTGTACTAACTGGTCTTGCATTCTGCATATTAAATATTTTCAACACCTTTTCTATGTAGTCATTCTGAGACAGTGTTAATTTGCGATTTTTCTTGTCTCTAGTTATCCTCATACCAAGGATTTGTTTTGCAGCTCCCAAATCCTTCATTGCAAATGAATTTGCCAATTTTTTTTGAGCACATTTATTTCCTGCATGTTAGACCCTACAACAAGAATGTCATCTACATACAATAACAATATAATATAGCTACCATCATTTTTCCTTTTCAGATAAACACAATGATCAGAGTGACATCTAGTATAACCTTGTTCAGACATAAACTTGTCAAATTTTAGATACCACTACCTTGGAGCCTGTTTTAAGCCATACAAGCTCTTCTTTAACCTGCACACCAATTTTTCTTCCCCTTTGACCTCATATCCTTCTGGTTGCTACATGTATATCTCTTCCTCCAAATCTCCATGGAGAAATGTTGTCTTTGCATCTAACTGTTCAAGATGTAAATCTTCCGCTGCTACAAGACTTAAAATAGTTCTGATTGAAGTCATCTTAACAACAGGAGAAAATATTTCATCAAAAACAATACCTTTCTTCTGTGCAAACCCCTTCACCACAAGTCTAGCTTTGTACCTCTGTTTTCCTCCATCTTCTTCCTTCAGCCTGTAAACCCATTTATTCTGCAATGTAGTTTTACCTGCAGGCAACCTGACTAAGTCCCAAGTCCGGTTATGCATTAAGGAGTCCATCTCTTCTTCCATGGCTAGCTCCCACTTCTTCCTGCTTTCAACCTGCATTGCTTCTTCATAACATTCAGGTTCACCAGAATCAGTCAGCAATAAATAATATAATGAAGGAGAGTATCGTTCAGGGGGTCTACTTATCCTGGTAGATCTTCTAACACCACTTTCAGGGGGTCTACTTATCCTGGTAGATATTATAACACCACTTTCAGGTGTTTGAGGTGCCTGTTGCTGTTGTGGTGGTTGTTGCTGATGTGGTTGTTGATTATTATTATTTTCAGGCACCTTTAATTTTTCAGTTATCTCATCAATAATCGTGTATTCCTTGCTTTCTTTTTCCTGTTTCTTTTCTTGCAACTGATTCTTATACAAGACCTTTTCATTGAATATTACATCTCTGCTCCTAATGATTTTGTGATTTTCATAATCATATAAGCGATATCCAAAATCATTAACACCATATCCAATAAAGGTACATTTATTTGATTTTTCCTCAAGCTTTGTTCTATTTTCTTTATTAATATGGACAAAGGCCTCACAACCAAAAGGCTTTAAAAAAGAGTAGTTTACCTTTTTACCTGTCCATGCTTCCTCTGGAATACCACCATCTAAGGAACTTGAAGGCCCTCTGTTTATTATATAAACAACAATATCTACAACATCTTCCCAAAATTGTAAAGGCAATCCTGCATGCAATCTCATGCACCTTGCACGCTCCATGATTGTTCTGTTCATCCTTTCCGACACACCATTTTCTTGTGGTGTTCTTGGAACTGTCTTCTCTCTACGAATTCCATGCTCTGAACAGTACCTATCAAACTCTTTGCTGCAATATTCACCTCCATTGTCCGATCTGAGACACTTCAACTTCTTTCCTGTCTCAATCTCAACCAAATCTTTCCATTTCTTGAAAGTATCAAATACATCAGATTTATTCTGAATACAATAAATCCATGTTTTTCTAGTTGCATCATCAATAAAAGTAACATAATAACGAAAGCCACCGAGAGATGATACCTGAGCAGGTCCCCATACATCTATATGCACAAGCTCCAATTTTTCGCTCTTCTTTTCTTTCCCAACTCTGAGAAATCTGACTCTCTTTTTTTTCCATAAATGCAATTTTCACAGAAATCCAAATCAACATTCTTCAAACCTGGTAACAAATTTCTTGAGTGAAGAATCTTCATTCCCTTCTCACTCATGTGTCTGAGCCTATGATGCCATAATCCTGCATCTGCTCCTTTGGAAGTTGTAGCATTAACAGAGTTAGAAATACCATTGCATAAATACAATGTACCAACCTTTTCACCTTTTGCTATTACCAGCGCTCCTTTGGTGACCTTCCAAGTTTTATCTGTGAAAGTTGTCATACAACCTTCACTGCCTAACTGCCTTGTTGAAATCAGATTTTTCTTCAGATCTGGAACATGCCTTACCTCCTTTAGTAGCCATTGGTTTCCATTCTGTTTTTTTACAAGAACTTTACCCATTCCGACAATTTTACAGGGTTTATCATCACCCAAACGAACTTGTCCAAAATCTCCTTGAACATAGTCATGAAAATATTTCTTATCAGGTGTGGCATGGAATGAAGCCCCTGAATCTACAACCCAAGAATCAGTAACATTTTCGAAAGAAAGAATCAAAGAATCTTGTAACACATCACCTGTCACATTTGCTTCATGATTGTTTTCTTGCTGTGCATCTCCTTCTTTTCCCTTCCAAGATCTACAATCTTTCTTTAGGTGTCCTCTCTTTCCGCATTTCCAGCACACTATCCCCGATCTGGACTTGGATCTGCCTTTCCTTGATTTACTGCGATAACCCGAGCTCTTTCCTCTTTCCATTCTTCTTCCCCTAGACTCTGCACTCAAAGCATTACCCAATGTCTCACCAGAGCTTTTCCGTTGCATTTCCCCGCTAAGGATAGCATGGACAACATCATCAAACTTTAAAGTACTAGATCCAGAGACAGAGTTACTAATGGCCATAACTAAACCATTCCAGCTTTCTAGAAATGAGCACAGAAATAAAAGGGCCCTAACTTCATCATCAAAGTTTACCCCTACAGAACTTAACTGACTGGTAACAGTATTAAAATCATTTAAATGGTCTGCAACAGATACACCTTCCGACATCTTCATATTAAATAATCGTTTCATAAGAAATACCTTGTTTGAGGCTGAGGGTTTTTCATATAGTTTCGCCTATGTCTGCATCAAACCCTCTGTTGTTGTTTCCTTCGAAATATTGAAGGCAACTGATGCCGCAAGGCACAACCGTACTGTTCCGAGTGCCTTTCTATCGAGAACGTTCCATTCTGCGTCTGTCATGGCCGCTGGCTTCTTTTTTTTTCCGCTCAATGGTAGGTACAGATCTTTCTGATATAGATAATCTTCCATCTGCATCTTCCACAGCGGGAAGTTTTGGCCGTTAAATTTATCGACCCTAAACTTACCATCTTCTACCATTGCTCCCACTCGAACCAGGAACCCTTCTTTCCTGCGAGTTTATCAGCCAAATAAACCTTCGGCTCTGATACCAGTTGTTAGAAAATTAAATATTACAGAGCAATGCAACACATAAAATATGCGGAAAATACAAGCACACAAAATACATAAAACCAGAGAGACACAGATATACGTGGTTCACCCAGTTTGGGCTACGTCCACCCCAAACAGCCAGTCCTTCCTTTCTATTATCCAGCAAAAATGAAGAGACAAAACCTACAGTAGATCCACTGTAATATCCTCTATTCTCTCTCACAGTCTCCCTATCTGTTTCTCGCTCTAAGAATACACACATAATACATAGCCACAATACAATACCCTCATATATACAAGGGGGTTACCTTCTAGGGAAAAAAACCCTAAACATAACTTCTATCGTTAGATCATCTGCCTATGAACGGCCCAGATTGACTAGAAATTACTATACTTTTACAAGGCAATTTAACATCTGTTTTTAGCTTCGGGGGCGCTGCCCCTGAAACCCCCCACCAGGGGGGGGCTCCGAAAAGCGCTGCCGCCCCCCCTTGGACCCCCCACGGCAGCGATTAATTACGGGCGGCGTTGCCACCCCTTTTAAGATACAAGGGGTCCAATGCTGTGATACAAAGTAAACAAGATAATCAGGCTCCACACCCAACAATACTCACCATGTATTGTAGCAACTACGACGGAGATCTTAGGCCTGGGGTTAAGAAGAACTTAAGGAGTCTGCATTTCCTCAAGGTAGAAATACAGTCTCAATCCTCCATGGCTTCTCTATCCACATCTTCGCGCTCTCCCTCTCTCTCCATTCGATCACCATTTTTCTTAATGATTTCTCCCTGTCACAGTAATTGAACAACATTTTGTTAAAAAACCGAGCATGAAAATAGAGTTTGGGTGGTGATTTTTGAGAAATTTCTCGTGTTTTTTCGATCTCTGCCATCATCGTGCAGCTTGTGAAAAAAAAAACAGATCGACGCGATTCTGATAGGTCATTCCCGTGCTGCTCCACTGCGAAACTGAGTTTGAAACTATTTCCCAAAAAATCACTATACATCATAAAAATTGATAAAAAAAGGTATGAAATCAGAGATAATGAGAAGGGCTCTTACCTGGCGCAGATGGTTCATCGATTATCTCCCTGGATCACCCACAGTCAGCTATTGAAGAATCAAGGTTAAAAGGGTAAGAAACCTCTCCAATGACTTGTGAAAGTGAAAAGTGAAAATGTTTTTACTTTTTTATTATTTATTTATTTTTATAAATGTTCAAGTCATTATTAGGGTTTTATCAATATTTTAATTTTTTTTCCCTTGAAAATAGATAATTTGTTCACTCTTGTGCAGCAATAGGGTAAAAATTTTGACGGATGATATGAAAACGAGTTCTAGTTTATTACTTTTTTAGACTCAGTAAAAATAAATGAAAAAGTCACCCCCTTAGAGTCATCTTTAAGCTCTTTTCTAACTCTCGAAAAATGAAAATATTGTCGATTATTTTTCATTTTGAACTTTTTAAAGTAAACAAAATGTCGTTTACCCAGTATACATTTACACCTTTTTTGGGCTGGGATAAACTATTTATGAAAAAGGAATACCTTAGTCAATCATGATTAAGAGGTTCTCTCGAACTTTGTTTTCTACCTTTTCGGATTCGAGGGACTATCTACAAAAAGGGCACTATAGAGTTTTCTTTTCAACCTCTTTTCAAGCTCTCTAAACACGAAAAGGCGTTGAGTTTCACCGTTTTCAGACTCGTTAAAATTTAGCAACATTGGAATTTTCAGCATGATGCTACTGAGTTCCTCCTTCCTAGTGCTCGTAAAATATACTAGGATGGATTTGTCCAAAGGAAAAAATTATACGCCAACCATATGCTATCCCCTTCAAACTTGTATTAAAAAATAATTGGGGTACTCGCCATAAATGGTGGGGGAAAACTAGAAGTATTTATCAGTTGCGTCGGCAGTATGTCCCTCTTGAACATGACACTTGTCTGCAATTTGTGTCGGGTTGGGGACATCCTACATTCGTCACTTTGCCTCCATGGGTTTGGTGAATCTGTTTTCCTCCCATTCAATTACCAATCTTGTCAACATGACCTCTTATTCTATTTGAGTCAAATACTGCCAAAATCCGGAGTCGTGTCGCCGATGTGTTCAAGAGTAGTTCCTTCTACAGTTTTTCATTCCCTGATTCTCTGTTCAGTCTTGATTCACAACCATCTTGTTCCTTTGTCTCGTGTCGATGATGTGGGATACATCATGGCCCTCCTTCGATAGATCCCTTCCTGTCGACTTCAACTTATTATCCGGGAAGTTTATCTAGAGACTCCTTTCAATACCTTAGAGCCCACATGCATTAATGGTAGTTTTTTCGCATTCGACGATAGGTTCACCTCATTGGCCTTCGATCGGATGATTTCATGAGTGTTCGACTTCAGTTCCTTATTCACATCTCGTGGATTGTACTGCTAGTACCTTGAGGTCCATCTTCATTATTGGTGGTCTCTCTCGTGCCTGTTAACGGTTTACATCATTAGCTGGTAATCAGGAAATTTTATTGCATGTTCGACTTCAGCTCACTCATTCACATGCTTGAATTTTTACTTGATCGGGTCATGACGAAGTGCAAGACCCTGGATTTTGTCTGATAAAGTCCAGGTTGTGAGGTGATATGATTTATTCATGATTGTATACATGAATCCTTTTAATGGATGGATGCGACCATACCTGAGTCCATATTTGTGATCCTTCTTATTGATGGATGGTTGTGTCCATGCCATAAATCCTATTACATGATCTCTTTCACGGATGGCTGCGTCCATGCTTTATACTCATGTATTTATATCATAGATTTCAGTTGTATATATCTACTTGATTCGCAGGTTTTCCGATGACATCGTATTGGTCTTGGCACGTTCTCGTAAATAATTTCACGCCTCATTCTCATTCTGCCTTCATGCTTTAGGGGGCATTTGTTACACAACATTTGGTCACTATCCTTGTACTCCCTATTCCCAAATCCTAGAGGACCCTAACGGTGACCGTTATGTACCTTTTCCATAATGAAAATATGCTATTGCATCCCTTACATCCTAAAGAACAAATTCTCTATTGATCATCCCTGAAGTAGCTCCCAAAAAACATACTTATTTGGAGCAGCGTGACCCATCTGTGTCTCACCAGCGTCGATGACCCATCTGAAGCTTGTGAGCAGCGTCGATCGGCGCTAGTATGGATCTCACACCCGCATTGATCTACTTTTGGGATATATTTTAAAATGGAAACGAAGCTTCATGGCCTAGAAGCTTCGGGAGTGGAGAGTTGGATGTTTGTTGGTTAGGACATGGCCAAGCTTCCTCCCTTGGGCCTCTTGTTCCTACAAAAGAGGAGCCTCCCAAAGATATAAGCCATTTCACATCATAAGTGGATATGTGTCCCCTCCTCCATTTCTATAAATTCATCATCCTCCAATGCCTCTGCTAGTTAGAACAAAATAGAAGAGCATAATAGAGAGAGGTTTGAAGATTGTCATAAGCTTCGAAGGAGAGAGTTTGGGCTGTAACTCCTCTTCTATTAATAATATGATAAAACTGATATTTATTTTCCATTCTTGTTCATGTTTATGATAAATAATTCTGCATTCCTTGAGCAGTTATATAGGTTATACTTGTATATTCATGTTTCACTTGTATGCTTCTTGTTGTTTCTTGGACACTTGTGCAGGAAATTGAACACTGGTAGCATAGAAGATCAAGTTTTGAAAAGAAAAGGATCAAGGAGCTTCGACGAAGAGAAATATCACAGCGTCAAATCAAGGTAGGCCATCTACTTCGGTCTATGTTTCACTTATAATCTATGAAAATAGGTATTAGCTTGTTCTCCCTTGTTGCTAGACCCACTCTAGGGCTAGAGGGCTCGTCTCTGTCCACAGAGAGGATTTACCTATACAATAAAAAGTTAAATTATATTGTTTCCCTAATCGATTTTCCAACACCATCCCTCCTAACCTGATACAGAAGAGGACTAGACAATATTTTATAATCATAGACACAATTCCAATTTGTCATAATATAAGCGTATCTAAATGTTGTTTCACGCACACACATGATTGAATCATAAAGATTTGATTGATTGGATAGGGGAGATGGATAATTGGTTGAATTTGAGTAGATTAAGGATCCTAGGAAGGTAGGATTTGCATGTGTGAAATTGAAGATCCATTCCTTTTTGTAGCATATTGTAGTTGGATATACAAATAAAGGGGAAAGAGAAGATAAAAAGGTGGGACAAACTAGTGAAATAATTGAAAGGAGAATTTCTACATGTAGATTACTCTTTCAATTTATTAATAAGATTGCAAAATTTGAGGAAAATGGGAACGCCATTGAAATATTATACAAAACAATTCTAAATTTTATCCACTAAGTCAAGATAAAGTGAAGGAAGCCCAAAATCTATTGCAAGGTATGCAAATGGTCTTCATTTTTCTATGGAAGGTTAATTTAATATGTTAAATTTAATTTAAT
The DNA here is from genome assembly GCA_034641835.2 of Pinus albicaulis. Lineage (NCBI taxonomy): Eukaryota > Viridiplantae > Streptophyta > Pinopsida > Pinales > Pinaceae > Pinus > Pinus albicaulis. The sequence goes on along the minus strand of CM076574.1, from coordinate 771,177,014 downwards.
AATACATGTTTATTGGTTATCATTAAGCGCTAAGGATAAATAATCCAATTTGGATCATCATACAATTTTCTATCTATCTCAGTACTTTTTGGGTGGAAAATTTGGAGGAATTGACATGTAGGGCCTATTTTAGTGGCAGGTCCCAATTTGGAAAATTGGGATCTGAAACATCCTAAAGCCATTTTGAGGCATTAAATGGTGTTTTTTTGGATTGCAATGTCTAGAAATTATGCACACACCTACAACATTGACCTACACATTGAGACCTTTCCAACGGTGCAAAAATCACCTCAACATAACTCATATGTGAAAGATATGCCTCCCATAAGTTGATCTACCTTGTTTATCACCATAGTACGAGTGGATGCCACATCAACCCCCATTACTCACACATGCGGGGCTAGTCATGTGAATATTTTCAAGGAGATTATAAAATGTCCAAAACTTTATCATTAATTAAGGGTCAAGGAAGTAAAAACCCTAACTCTAGATGTCTATTTGGCTATGTTAAATACAAAATTATTGGGAGGAGGAGAATTTCCAATTTTTAGCATTATGATTGTTCCACATCTTAGCAAAAACATATAGGAGTGATATTTTGAGAGAAAAACAAAGGAAGAGGAGGATTTTATAGTAATCATGATCTGGACTTATGCAAGAACGCAATAAAATACAGAAATACACATAAATGCAAATATGCAATAGAAATAAAACTTCATTTCATTAATATCAAATAACTGAAATATGCTTACAGACAGAATGGAAATAAACTAGCTAGGGCGTTAGTAGCTTATATCTGAGAAGAGATGTGGAAGCTACATGCCTCTAAATTGTGTTACAATGAGGCTCAAGGCCTTTTTATATAGGAAAACCCTAAACAACCAAAACCATAACCGAGGAGATGAAACACCAAGAATTTGTGGGGCATGTTGGGGTTAGTTGGGCAACCAACTTCCCGTGGTTGTAACTTGATCATATTATCTCTATTTGGTGCGTACGATATACCATCGTAAATATCTCTCTAAGTACTAAAGGTTTTGCCACAAGCCCCTACTTATGGCTATGAGCCTGCTGCAGACCTCAAAAAAATGCCTTTTAGGGGGTCAAAACTGCTTTGAATGTTTAGGAATAAAAAAACTGCTAAAAATAGTAAAAGTCACTATAAAAGAGGAAACTGATGAAACTGAATGAAGGTCTAGGTGGAATATGTGGGTGGCAACTAATATCCACTTGGATCTTTCCTCCCCCCTTAGGAAGCAATGGTCCCCATTGCATGCAGAGCATCCATGAGGTGAGGAAATTTCTGTTGAACTTGGTCCCTGGTGAACCACTTCCCCTGGTGAAGTAGTTGGTATGCTTTGACAAATCGATATAGTTGGATCCTTTGCTGGCGGGTGTTCTTGATCTATGTGTCCATGATCCGATCAGTTGTGGCTTGTTCCATGTAGTCAGGGTTTAACTTTGTTGGTATGAATTGTTATGCCATGTCGGATGTGTCCAGTAGCGGTGGAAAGTAGGGCAGAAGGTGGTCCACATTGAACACTGGGTGTAGACCAAGGAATGGTGGAATACTGAGCTCGAAGGCATTGTCCCCTACAAACTTGGTGATGGTAGCGGATTGGGAAAAGCTTGTGGTGAGGTCCAACGAGGCGCTCCTTCTGCAAATGTAGCCACACTTTATAACCCACCTGGAAGTTGTGTGGCACGTGATGTTGATCATGTCGTTGATTGTACTTAGCATTGGATTTGTACAATATTTCATTAACTTGTTGGTGGATGTGTTGAATGTTCTTAATGAAGTGTTCGCCTTGTCCGCTTCTGACTGGACATGAGCCGAATCTGCCTGAGTAGTCAGAAATGGCATAGCTACGTCAATGGGACATAGTGGCTGGAATCCCAAGCCCACCTGAAAGGGGTTATGGCCAGTTGAGCTGTGGAGAGCTCGATTATAGCTGTGTTGTACATTGGGGAGGCTCTCATCCCATGTGTGTGGATGCTTTGGGTTGTACATGCGCATAATGTGTATAATCATCTTGTTGACGACCTTTGTATGCCCATCTGTTTGGGGATGGAAAGTTGTGGAGTTGGTGAGCTTGGTTTCCAACATCGACTAGACGCTAGACAAAAATGTACTGAGGAACTTGATGTCTCGATTTGAGATGATATACAGTGGGATCCCAAATTGTACCCACACTCGTTCAAAGAAGAGTTTAGTAGTGGATTCTATTGGAATATTATTCTTGTAGGCTACCATAATGGTCATCTTCGAGAATTTGTCGACGACCACAAAAACACAGTCGTTGCCATTCTTAGTAGAAGAAATGACCAGCATATAATCCATGGATATGGATTCCCAAGGTCTACTATGGTTAGGAAACGAAGTATAGAGGCCTTTCTTCTTGATGGTGGTTTGGCAATGTCGCAGGAAATGCAGGATCTGATGTACTTCTCGAAATCCTATCAATTTTTTGGCTAGTAGAAATACTTCTATAGTACTGCCACTGTTTTCTCGACCCCGAAATGCCCAACGACCTGACTGTAGTATGCTTCCCAAAAAAAGGTGTCCCAGGTGACATAACAATGCATCCTGGAGGTGAAATTTGGGAACTTTCTTACCCTCCAAGAGCGTCTTGTATGTGTGGCCAAATTCTGGATCGCTTATGTAGAGAAGCGACCAATCGGAAGTCTTGTACCCACAAGAGTTGAGCACGGTGATTAGCACCATGTTCAGTGGTCGGCTGAGGCAGTCTGCAACATTATTGGTGTTTCCCTTCTTGTACTTGATGTTCAAATGAAATTATTGCAGGTATGTGGACCACTTCTGATGGCAATCGTTCTGCAACTTCCCTTGTGTCTGTATGAATTGCAGGTGTTGGTGGTCAGTGTGGATAACCATTTCCTTCCCCAAAATGTAATGATTTCATTATCGGCAAGCCTCCACAATGGAATACATATCTTTTTCATAAGTGGGATACTTCTAGACTATGTCAGAAAGTGTCTCATTGTGATATGACATAGGATGCCCCTGTTGAGTAAGAACTGCCCCAATAGGATAGTCAGAGGCATATGTCTCAATCTCAAATGATTGTTGCAAGTTTGGTAATGTGAGCACTGGTGTAGAGCAGAGGCGATGTTTCAACTCTACGAACACCTTATGTTTATATTTAGACCAAAATAATTTTTCTTTCTCTCCTCCCTTGGTGGCTTGACTCAAGGGTCAAGTGATATGAGAGAATCCCAACACAAACCTGTCGTATAAATTGGCGAGACATAGAAAGCTATGGAGCTCTGTTAGAGTTGTTGGGGCTGGCCAATCCCGAATGACCTGGATCTTGGCCGAATCCACATGCACCCCCGCTCATTAATAATGTATCCCAGATAATGAACCCGGGTCATGCCAAAAGTGCACTTCTCCAAATTTGCACACAAATTGTGTTGCCACAGTGTTTGGAGGACCTCTCGGATGTGGTGGAGGTGCTCTTCCCAAGTTTGGCTAAACATCAGGATCTCATCCAAGTACACCACCACAAATGAGTTGCTGAATGGCTACAAGATTTCGTCCATCAGCCTCATGAAGGTTTCAGGAGCATTCGTCAGCCCGAAAGGCATGACCAACCATTCGAAAAGGGCCCCCTTGGCTTTGAAGGTAGTCTTCCACACATCGGAGGGTTCGATTGGTACCTAGTGATACCGGACTTCAAGTTGATCTTGCTAAAATAATTCCCCCCCTTGACTTGGTCCAAAAGGTCATCAATCCATGGGATTGGGTACCTATTCCAGACAATGATCTTGTTCAGCACCCGATAGTTAATGCAGAGTCTCCAAGTCCCATCCTTCTTCTGAACCAACATGATTGGGATCCCATAGAGCGATGAACTTAGCTGGATGTGACCTTTCTACAGTAGCTCCTGAATTTGCCTCTTGATTTCGTTGTTCTCCAGAACAGAGTGCCAATAGATTGGTCCATTGGGTAGCGATGCACCTAGGGTCAGATCGATGGAGTGCTTGACTTGAAAGTGCAGAGGCACCCCCGTGGATGGTGAAGATGTCCTGATACTCCTCCACGACCTTGTCCATCTGTTTTTGTCATGAGGAGGAGCCCTGTCTGGAGGTCATGGCCACAATATTCTTCTTACCATGAGGGAAAATCACTAGGAAAACAAATTTCCGGGTTTTGGAAATGAGCTTACTGCATTGTTTTGTAGTAAGCAAAGAGATGTCGGTAGGCAGTGCTACCTCCGATATCATGTACAACTTATTTCCAAAAGAAACAATAACAACGTGAGGCATAGACTCATACACAACATGTCGCTTCCACAAGCATTGTTTGCCTAATAATACATCACAAAAATCAAGAGGAACAATGTCACATAATACCTCATCCGTGAAGGGCTTGATGTTGTTGGGAAGGTGACACTGCTAGCTGATGCGGAGATCCCTTCCTTGGTGAAGCCACCCAATGGTGTATGACTATGGGTGTCTTGTGGTCAACAAACCAAAATTATTCATGACCTCTACTGAAATGAGGTTCTTTTGGCTCCCATTGTGGACAATGAACTGCATCGGGGAACCCTTTACCCACATCTCGGAATGGAAGAGGCGCTCACCCTCCTCTAGATCTTACAGTTCCTCCTTCTAGATCTTCGTGGTGGGAACAGTGGCATTCGGATTCGCATCGATAATTTTCTTCCCTTTTTCATTACCCTTGTTAGGTTCTGATTTAGAGTCGAAGCATGCATCTGATTTAGAAGTATTCAGCTTGGCCACCAGTGACTGCTTGGCTCAACACTCACTTGTGTTGTGAGTGGAGCTCTTATGGAACTCACACCACTTTCCCATTTCCTTCTTTGGCTTTGTGATATTATTTTTTGCTTGCAGATTTGGTGGGTTGTCTTGGGCCACCTCGACTTGGCTTTTTCCTTTGTTCTATGGTTTGGGGGCACCATTCCCTTGCTTCTGATTCACATATCCAGAGTCTCACTTCTTCTATTTGAATTTATGCTCAATCTTGGGAGCATACCAGTATGCTGCACCAAGCGAGGAGATGTCAAGGAACTCCATTTCCTCTTAAATGTATCTATGCAGACAACTGCGGTACTTTAGCACCAAATGTTTCTCCAAATATTTGATACCCAACTTTGTGCATAGGTTATGGAACAAATTCGTCAGCTCATGCACATCTTGATCCCTTTGTTGTCACAACGTAGTCCATTGTATGTACTTGTCCTCATAGCTCCCCATGAGATAGTATTGTTCCTTGATGGTGTCTCAAAAAGAATCCCAAGTGGGTGCGGCCGATAACAGAGAGGTTTCCCTCTAATCCTTTTGCTCACAGTAGGTTTCCCACCAATCCTTGACATGGGGCAGCTTTGAGGAGTGCAAAAATAATCTTTCCCGGTTGGAAAAGTCATGAAACGAGAAATATCCTTCTAATAGATTCAACCATCTATATACGATGTCTGCATCTATTTGGACCTCAAATATGGGAATGTCAAAGTTTACTTGTGCCTTAAAAGGAGTGGCACCTCCAGAGTGGCTGTTGGATGCGGATGCACCGTTTGGGAAAACTTTTCCATCGTCACATTCCTTTATTTCTCGAGGGCCTCCTCAAGAAATTTTTTGATATGATCTCATGCTCCCTTGTATTTCTTTTCTTCCCCCATGGGTGGTCGTCGGGGTTTGCGAGGCTAATATTGCAAAGGTTCCACCAGATCGAGCCCTAATTCCTTATACCCCAACCCTGTTGGGGACATTCAAAGAAGGATCGAGAAAGAGAAGACCACTCTGATACCACTGATCCAGAATTATGCATGAATGCAATAAAATACAGAAATACCCATAAATGAAGAGATTCAGTAGAAATAAAACTTCATTTCATTAATTTCAAATAACTAAAATATGCTTACAAACAGAATGTAAATAAACTAGCTAGGGTGATGGTAGCTTATCTCTGAGAAGAGATGTGGCAGATACAAACCTCAAAAATATGTTACAATGAGGCTCAAGGGTCTTTTTATATAGGAAAACCATAAACAACCAAAACCTTAACACCAAGAGTTTGAGGGCCCCGTTGGGGTTAGTTGGGCAACCAACTTCCCGGGGTCGTAACTTGGTCATATTGTCTCTGTTTGGCGCGTACGATATACCATCGGAAATATATCTCTGAGTATTACGAGTTTTGTCATATGCCATTTCCTATGGCTATAGGGATGCTGCAAACTTCAAAAAAACGCCATTTAGGGGGTCAAAACTACTTCGGAAGTTCAGGACCCGAAAAAATGCTAAAAATAGTAAATTCTGCTATAAAAAAGGAAACTGATGAAATTGACTGGAGGTTTTAGGTGGAATAGGTGGGTTGCCACCCATATCCACTTGAATCAAATCATTCAAACCACAATGTCAAAAAGAAACTCCACGGTGAGTTTCCATTCCTTTATATGTGAATTTATATGATTGAATTAAAGAGAAAAGAGGATAGGCCCCACCTTCTAGCTAGTTTTTGCTCATAGTTGGGTTTTTATCGTGTAGTGGGTTTCCTTAAATAACCTTAATTTGTGTGGATGGTGTATAAATGTGCTTATTATTTCATTTTCGTAATTTGGTTATTTCATAAAATTCGAGCAAAGATAGTAATTAATTAATTTGGAATCTAAGAAAAATTAATTACATAATATAAGATTCATAATACTATAAGATCTATGTGAAAAATTGTTGCAATGAATATCCACAATAATGTACATATCATATTAGTATTAAATCAATTTTCTTTGGGAGTATTTGTGGGAAGTTGTAGGGTCGAAGATTTGGATTAAGTAAAAAGTTACAAAAACCTATTCATGGCAAATGAGTCCATTCACAACAACCCTTAAGATCTAGTAGAAGAAATATTTATGAGGTTGGAAGAGCAAGTCCTTGAAAATTCTTGTAATATGGCCCTCCTCGTGGAACCTCTAGCAAGCAAGCTCAAATTATTCGGGGAGGTTGGAGGCTCTAACTCAAAGCTCAAACCAAAAGGAAAATCGAGAGATAACGAGGACCCAAAAAAGTATTCAAGGAAATATGTCCAGAAAGAGAAACTCATTACCCCTTCACAGTCCCTTTCTTAGTCCTTATTTAACATGGATATAAAAGTGGATAAGCCATACCATGGTGAGATCAATGTAGTAAATTAGAATCATTGGTTTCAATAGTTAGGGGTTTCTTAGAAGAAGAGAAGAATATCCCATTTCCAAAATGAAATTAGAGGGCCATGCATTAACTTAGTGGGAAAGTCACACTAAGATACTTAGGCAAGAGGGTGATCCATTAATAACTAAGTGGGAGGATTTCAAAGCACTAATTAATTCCCAATTCTACCCTAGCGGGTAGGTAGATGACCAATGGATTTATTGGCATTACTTCAGGAAAAGACATAGGTAGAGAGTGTAAGAGTACACCACTGAATTCAAAGAGATGGTTATTATGTTAGGTATCTCTTCCAAGAACCTATATGTACTCCTGAAGAAGTTGGGGGGTCTACATAGTCATTTTCAAAATCAAGTGATGTTTTTCAAGCCTAATATATTTTATGAAGCGTGTGTGCAAGCGCAATATCATGAAAATAGAGGCCACAAAAAATGATAGGAAAGTAGTTCCAAATAAAAAGAGCACCAAAATAATTTTATGGAGGAGATGAAGAAGTGGGAAGGGAAAGTAAAAAATATGGCAATCATTGCACATCAATGCAAGGATCTAAGCAACCATTGGGACCATTGCAATATTTATGATTACACTAAGCAAAAGTGTTGGGAACTACATCCAAAGCTGAAGAATGCTAAAAAGAAGAACCTTATAGCCACATATTCAAGAAATCAAGTAGAGAGTAGCTTAGATATGGATGAGAATATCACCCCGAACTTCGATGTAGAAGGAGGTGAATGTGAGTAGTATTCATCACAATGAAGAGAAAGAGATGAAAAAACCCTTCCATATCAAGATCCAAGTCAAGAATACCAAGTTAGATGCCCTATTTTATTATGATTCATAATAAAATCTCATAACAATTGATCTAGTTAGGAAGCTTGGGTAAGATATTCATGAGAATCCAAGCCCATACTCATTAGGGTGGGTTAACAAGGATGTAGAAATCAAGGCTACGAAATAGTGCAAGATTAAATGTGTTGTAAGTGAAAATTTTATTGATGAGGTAGAGTTAGACATAGTTCTCCTTGATATGCGTGACACAGAGTTTTTAAGCCCCTATAATATATGAGGGATGTAATCTTCATGTGAAGAGCCAACTAGTACCCCCTTATTAAGGATGGGAAGTCCTACATCATCAACACACACAAAGGTAAATCAAATATATCACTAGCAAGTGCCATCGAGCCAAAGAGTTAATTAGTTTCAGTGAAAAATATGTGTTTCTTTTCTTAAGATAAATTCAGCCAAGTGATGAATTGTTAAGGGAAAATGCATCCTTGGAGGGAGTTATGAAAGAGAAAAAATAATATTCAGAGAATTTTTTACAGGCATATATAGGAGAGATCTAACAGCATAAAGAGATAGCACCTAAGAGGGAAGTGAAGCATGAGATACAATTATTGCCTAACTCCCCATTACCAAATGTTGTGTTGTATGCATAATCCTTTCTGGAAGTAGATGAAGTGAAGTAGTTGCAGTAAGGAGTGATTCAACAGAGCACCTCATCTTGTGGGTCACCCATAATCCTTGTACCTAAGAAGGATGAGACTTAGAATATGTGTATCAACTACAAAGCTCTGAATAATATTACAATTGCAAGAATCAATATCGTTTGCCTAAGATTGATGATTTGTTGGACTAGTTGTAGCATGCCAAGTGCTTCACCAAGTTGGATTGAAATGAGGATACCACCAAGAATTTTTCAAAGAAGAAGACACATAGAAGACTACCTTTAATGTTGGGTATGTGTTATATTCTTTCCATGATTAGTCACACGCGCGGGGGGGGGGGGGGGGTGTCTGTTCGGGGTCCAGGGAAGCGCCCCGAGAAAATATTTTTTTGAACCCTATTTTTCAATGGCCCAACCCGCCCATGGTTTTGTGCATGGGGTTGCACATGGTTTTGGCGCATGATGGTTTTCGGCCCCTGGTATTTTGTAGATCCAGTCAAGGGAACTACGGTTATGTTCTAATCCAGGGTTAATGGATTGGGGTTTATCTATGCTTCAACATGTATATATATGTGTTGTAACACTAAAAGGAATATAATGAAAAATCAAGCTGGTCATCCCAATTTGGGATCCAGGGGAAAATCTCTGTGTATATTTGTTTTATGTTTTATGCTCTCGCTATTGTTTATTTTCTAGTTTTAAGATTTGTCTGTAGATAATTTATGTACAGGGTTAAAACCTACATTTGGTATCAGAGTTGTTTCAGCTTCAAGGGGATGGCTTTGTTGCTGAGGAGTTTTTTGCTCGGGCCTGTGGTAGACCCTGTTCAGTGGGAGATCTACAGGATCGATTCTTGCGGTGAAAGAATATGGCGAGCAGTGGAAAGATAGAGATTGAGAAATTTAATGGTCAGAGTTTTGAGTTGTGGAAGCTCAAGATGGAGGATCTGCTGGTGGATAAATATCAATGGATCGCGGTAGATCCAGGTACTAAAGCAACGACAATGTTAGATGAATACTGGAAGAAGTTGGATCGAAAGGCGAAGATCACAATACGGTTGTGTGTCTAAGATTCGATAATTTTGAATGTATCTGGGGAAGCTATGACGAAGAATTTTTGGGACAAAATTGGGACTTTGTACCAATCTAAGTCTCTGGTGAATAAATTGTTCCTACAGAAAAAGCTGTATAACCTGAGGATGAAGGATGGAGACTCGGTGACAGAGTATCTGAATGAATTCAATATTGTGGTAAGCCAACTGTCATCTGTTGATATTAAAATCTCAGATGAAGATAAGTGCATCAGTTTGTTGTGTTCTCTACCATATTTCGTGGGACAATCTGGTTATTGCAATAGGTAGCAATACAACTACCTTGAATTTTGATGACATTGTCTCAGCCTTGCTGTCGGAGGAAATAAGACGGAGAAATATGGAGGGCCAGAATCGAGATGCCTTATCTGTACAAGGAAGGTCCCAGAACAGAAACAAGAATAAGGTTTCGAGTGGGAGATCAAAATCTATAGGGAGATCTAAATCTCTAGGAAAGTTTGTAAAGGTGTGGTAGAAATGCGGAAAGGAAGGGCACTACAAAAAGGACTGCAGATCTAAAGCTCCTGAGAAAGGAAAGGGATCTGATGATGCTCCTTTTGCAGAGGTAAAAACCACCTTATATGCAGGTGGGAATGTGTATTTGGCTTCTTCTTCAAATACACATGTAGATCATGAGGCATGGTTGATTGACTCAGGTGCATCCTTTCACTTCACTCCCCATAGGGAGTGGTTCTGCGAGTATGAGAAGTATGATGGTGGTGATGTCTTCTTAGGGGATGATAGGAAGGACAAAATCATCAGACGTGGAAAATTCAAGTTGAAGCTACAAGGTGGAAGGATTAAAACACTTCCTGGTGTTCTGCATATTCCTGCATTAGCCATAAATCTGATTTCTGTAATTAATATGGATGATGCAGGTGTAAAAAAAGTGTTCGAGAAAGATACCTGCAAGATGGTTCAGGGATCACTGGTATTAATGCGATGAGTTCAGATTGGAACTTTGTACAAGCTTCAGGATAGCACTGCTATTAATGGGTGCGACAGTTCTGTGATTCCTGAAAGTGGAGTGGAAAGCCTAGCGGTCTATGGAGAAAATACCATGCTATGGAATCAAAGGCTTGGACATATTGGAGAGAAGGGCCTTTGGATACTGCATGGAAATGGTATGGTAGAAGGTATGTCTAATTGCTCTCTGGATTTTGATTTTTGTGAACATTGTGTATATGGGAAGCATAATCGGGTGAGTTTTCCTTTTGGTGCTAAGAGGGCGAACGAGATATTAGAGCTTGTGCATAGTGATGTGTTTGGACCTGTGTCGGTTCCATCACTGGGAAAGTCTGTGTACTTTTTTCATTCATAGATGACTTCTCAAGGAATACATGGATATATTTCTTGAGGAAGAAATCTGAAGTCTTTGACAAATTTAAAGAATTTAAGGCTCTGGTGGAAAACCAGACAGAGAATAAGATAAAGGTGTTGAGGACAGATAATGGTGGAGAATTCTGCAAGAAGGAATTTGAAGAGTTCTGCAAGAAGTGTGGTATAGCACGACAAAAGACTAATCCATACACACCTCAACAAAACGGAGTTGCAGAAAGAATGAACAGAATGCTGATGGAAAAGGAAAGAAGCATGCCCAGTGGTACCGGGTTAGGACAAGAATTTTGGGCAGAGGCAGTGGAGATTGCATGTTACCTGGTTAACATGTCACCTTCATTAGCGTTGGAGGATAAGAATCCACATGAGGTATGGAATGGTAAGAGACCCTCTCTTTCACATTTGAGGGTATTTGGATGTGATGCATATGTACATGTTCCTAAGGAGGAAAGGGCCAAGTTGGATAATAAATTTGAAAGGTGCATCTTTATTGGGTATAAGGATGGCTTAAAAGGTTACAAGATTTGGAACCCAGAAACAAGGAAAGTTGTGTACAACCGAGATGTGGTGTTTAGAGAGGTGAAAGATGTTGTTAAACACGAAGTCCTACAAGAGGAACCTGAGAATATAGAGTTTGATCTAAAGGATGATGAATCAGACTCTACAATAGAAGAAGATTAAGAAGAGGAAGAGCCACAAACTATAGTTGTGAGAAGATCAGTCCGGGAAAGAAGGAAGCCAAAAAGGTATAGTCCATCTGCTTTCTGTTCAAATTTTTCTTTAACTATCACTGATGATGATCCCAGAACTATTAGGGAGGCAGTGGATTCAGAGGATGGAAAAATCTAGAAGGAGGCCATGGTTGATGAAATGGAATCCTTGCACAAAAATGAGGCATGGGATCTGGTGGAGTTCTCGGCTGGAAGGAAGCCCATTGGGAGCAAATCAGTGTTTAAGAAGAAGATGAATGTAGAAGGCAAGGTGGAGAAAAACGAAGCTCGGTTGGTAGCAAAAGGTTATTCCCAGGTGCAAGGAATTGATTTTGGTGATATTTTTTCTCCTGTTGCCAAGGTTACTTATATTAGATTACTTTTATCTGTTGTGGTTGCATTTGATTTTGAGATAGAACAAATGGATGTGAAGACAACATTTCTTCACAAGGATCTGGAAGAGGAGATATACATGAAGCAACCCGAAGGCTTTGCGGTGAAGGGTAAGAAAGAAGTGGTATGCAGGTTAAAAAAGTCTCTGTATGGGTTAAAACAATCACCAAGGATGTGGTATTAGAAATTTGATACCTATATACGAGGACTTGGCTTCACTAGAAGCAAAGAGGATCACTGTGTTTATTATAAATTAATTGGTGAACATGTTATTTATTTGGTCTTGTATGTGGATGATATGTTGCTGATTGGAAATGACAAAGAAATTATCCAAGATTTGAAGACCCAATTGTTCTCCAAATTTGACATGAAGGATCTTGGTGCTGCAAACTATATTTTGGGCATGGAAATTAAGAGAGATCGGGCAAAGAGGAAGCTCTGGTTAAACTAGAGGAAGTATGTTGAGACTATATTACAGAGGTTCAATATGCATGATAGTAAAGCGGTGAAGGTTCCTGTTCCTGTAGGTGTAAATCTGCCTGCTGAATAGTGTCCCAAGACACAAGAAGAAGAGGAGGATATGTCCCGTGTTCCATATGCAAGTGCAGTGGGTAGCTTGATGTATGCAATGGTTACTAGACCAGACATTGCACATGCAATGGGAGTATTGAGCAGGTTTATGTCAAAAACAGGGAAGGAGCATTGGACATCTGTGAAGCGGGTTTTCAGATATTTGCGTGGCACTAGTGATTATGGTTTGTGCTACCAGGGAAGGCTAGGATTGGACAGAGTTTTGGACATCCGTGGTTTTGTTGATGCAGACTGGGCTGGAGATCTGGACCAAAGAAGGTCTACAAGTGGGTATGTGTTTAGCCTATTTGGAGGTGCAGTCAGTTGGATGAGTAAAAGACAGTCTGTAGTGGCTCTTTCAACTATAGAGGCAGAATACATGGCAGCCACTCATGCAAGCAAGGAAGAAATTTGGTTGCAGAGATTGTGTTCAAGTATGGGGTTGGTGCAGCAGGCTATAAGGATAGACTGTGATAGCCAAAGTGATTTTTTCTTGGCTAAGAACCCTGCTTATCATTCAAAGATAAAGCACATTTATGTTCAATATCACTTTGTGAGAGATATGGTTGAGGATAAAAGGGTGTTGTTGGTAAAGGTGGACACTTTGAAGAATGTTGCAGATGCATTGATGAAGTCTGTGAGCACTCATAAGTTCTCTTGGTGTAGAGAAACACTGGGTGTTGCAGAGCTGGGCTAATGACTAAGCTCTCCTGTGCCCCCCTGCGGAAAGAAAACGACAAGTGGGAGAATGTTGGGTATGTGTTACATTATTTCCATGATTAGTAGCAAACCCACCCATTTTTTTGATGGGCGGACCCACCCATGGTTTTGTGCATGGGTTTGCACATGATTTTGGGGCATGATGGTTTTCGGCCCCTGGTATTTTGTATATTCGGTCAAGGGAACTACGGTTATGTTCTAATCTAGGGTTAATGGATTGAGGTTTATGTATGCTACATTCTTTCCATGATTAGTCGCAGACCTACCCATTTTTTCGATGGGCGGACCCGCCCATGGTTTTGTGCATGGGTTTGCACATTGTTTTGGGGCATGATGGTTTTCGGCCCCTGGTATTTTGTAGATCCGGTCAAGGGAACTACGGTTATGTTCTAATCCAGGGTGAATGGATTGGGGTTTATGTATGCTTCGGCATGTATATATATGTGTTTTAACACTAAAAGGAATATAATGAAAAATCAAGCTGGTCGTCCCAATTTGGGATGCAGGGGAAAATCTCTATGTATATCTGTTTTATGTTTTATGTTTTATGCTCTTGCTATTGTTTATTTTCTGGTTTTAAGATTCGTTTGTAGATAATTTCTGTACAGGGTTAAAACCTACATTTAAGACAAGGAAACGTTTGTATGATAGTTGGCCATGTGATTTGGTTTATTTAATGTGCCAACTACATTTATAATATTGATGAATGATGTATTATGTATATATTTCAATTCATTTTTTACAGTATATATATTTGGATGATATATTGGTTTATAAATTTACTCGGGAGGAGCACATATCACATCTCATGCAAGTGTTATAGACTTTGAAGAAGCACCAACTACAATCTAACCTTAAGGAAGGTGAGTTTTCTTAGCAATGCTTAGTGTATTTGGGGTATGTGATTGATGGAGGGGAATTAAAGATAGATCCCGCAAGGGTGGAGGCCATCATGGAATGGCCAATTCCTATAATTATTGTAGTTAGGAGCTTTGTTGGGGCAACAAAATATCCAAAAAAGTTCATATCATCCATTTCAGTGGTAATTGCACCACTCCATGCCATAACAACAAGTGGCAAGAGTTTCCAGTGGGGAAAGAATCAACAAAAGTCTTTCAGTGAGTTAAAACAAAGGATTAGCCAAGCACTATTTCTCGCATTGCCAAAGTTGCAGAAGCCTTTTGAAGTGGAGACATATGAAAATGGATATGCCATGGGAGCAACCTTGATGCAAGAAGGCCAACCAATATGTTATCATTTTGAAAATTTTCAAGGGGGAATCTTAAACTACCATACATGTGAAAAGGAACTCTATAACCTAGTGCAAGCCATTAAGAATGGGAAGAACTATTGTTTGGTAATTTAATTGATGTTAAATTACTTACATGAATTACCAACCAGGGCTAGTAAACCGATGAAATGTATGTGCAGAGTATGGGCTAGGAGTCTTTGTTACTCACACAATTTCTAATTTAAATTGAGTTATCAAAATGCACATGTTTTTTTAAGGCTATGTAAGTAAATTAATTATTTATACAAAATGAAGTTAACTCTAGAAATAATGATCACACTCTTCTTGAAATAAAACTTCATACTCACACCTTGCTTGAAATGAAATCACTCATTCACTTGATTTTGAATAAAATCACACTCGCTTGTAAGAACTCACACTTGTTCAAATGGAAATCACTCCTTCTTGAATGGAAATTACACACTTTTCATAAATGGAAATCACTCTTTTCTATAATGGAAGTCACTCTAAAATCTCACACACACATGCATAAATTAAATTGCTCCTATTTAAATGGAAATCATACTTTAAAATGGATCTGCTTCAAGAAGGATAATTAACTATACAAAAGAGAATTCTATCTATCGCGTTACAATATTAAACTCTATTCTATCCATGTGCATGTGAAATCTCTGAGCTACAAAATGATTAGAAGAACAATTTCGAACTTGGATCTAAAGGAAATAAAAAAGTAAATACTTAACCAGATTGAAAAAAAACCTAGAGGAAACATAAGCTAAAATGCAAACTGTTAATAAACAAAAGAGAATTCTATCTATCTCATTACAGTATTAAACTCTATTCTATCCATGTGCATCTGAAATCTCTGAGATACAAAATTATTAGAAAAACAATTTTGAACTCGGATCTAAAGTAAATCAAAATGTAAATGCTTAACCAAATTGACAAAAACTTATAGGAAACATAAGCTAAAATGCAAACTGTTAACAAACAAAAGACCTTACTGTCTCGAAGGGGGCCTCCACGAGAAGAAAAAAATCAATATAATTCTATTGACCAAGCATTTAATCATGCATAAATGCTCACTAAGAAAACGAAATAACTTTTTTAAAACAAAGTATCAATAATAGAGTTTTCAGTCTTGTTGTCGTTGTTTTCATTTCTGTCGGGAGGCATATTTATAAATCTCATAGCAATTAATTGTTCAGAGCTCTACGCCTAAACCTAATCAACATAGACTATTTTTAACTTTAAAATATAGCATCATATAATTTGCTCATGATTTTTTTATTATCAAAGAAAATCACAAGGCATGGATCTCGTTCTCGCTCGCTTGTTGCTGACTACGGAGGTTGGCCTTGCCTTTGACCGCATTACCAAGACCTGTTTCCATTGATATAACTTATGAGAGTAGGAGGAAATCGATGTGTGCATCAATTGCCACCTACCCATATATTCTGATCTCTAGCTAGCATCTTGGAACCTATCAAACCATGGACTTGGCTGCAGAATCTTGTATTAGCTGCAGAATCATTATAATTTGGTAGCTAAAGTAAAAATTAAAGTAAATAATAAAGAGAATTATAATTTTATGAAATAAGAGACAATTGTATATTTTCCATGTAATTAGTCCTGTAACTTGATTCCCAATGTGTTGTTATGAAAATAAAAAAGAAAGAAATGGGGTGAAAAAGAGTATAAAAAAGAAGCAATTGTGGGGTTCAACATTCCCCCACACGGAGGTCATTGCATGTCCTCGTGCAAAATTGAAAATTTCAAAATTGAT
The DNA here is from genome assembly GCA_034641835.2 of Pinus albicaulis. Classification (NCBI taxonomy): domain Eukaryota; kingdom Viridiplantae; phylum Streptophyta; class Pinopsida; order Pinales; family Pinaceae; genus Pinus; species Pinus albicaulis. The sequence goes on along the minus strand of CM076574.1, from coordinate 771,160,523 downwards.
GAACCCCTGCTGTTATTGAACCTCTTTAGATGCTTGAGACAGAACATCCAAATTTGTCTTTGTTGCTTTCTTCTTGGTGACTGCCATACTTGGTTTCTTCATCAAAATTTTATAATTTAGGCTTATGAATTTTCTCTTAAGGGATTTGTTCTTTGCTTTCAGCTTCTTATTATTTTCATACCATAGACCAAGAGGTAGAAGAATTTTGTCATTCTTGGTTATTTGTATTTCATTATGTGCTTTCAATGTTTCATGCTCTTCTTTTACGTGCCTGTTTAATGTCTCCAATTCATAAATCTCTTGCTTAAGGGTATTTACAATTGGAGGTTCTTATGGAATATCAGAATGAATTTCTTGGTTTGAAGATGATGCAGTAGCCTTGCATGTAGCTTTATTCTCCAAAGATTCTATATAATCATATATTTTCTATTGGACTGGGTCAATTTCGGGTGTTCTTCTTGTTGGATTAGAGATCGGTGACACATTTGTAGGTGATGGAACCTTGAATTCCATTTCTTCCTCTATATTGACCAATTACGGGAATTTTCGTGATTGTTCCTATGTAATTTTATTAAGTATTGTGATCCTTCTTAAGGTGGATGGAATTTTAGAAGATAACATAATGATAGGAATTTTCCTTTGCCCTGTCTTCTCTGACTCTGTTTCCTTTGTTTTCCTCTTTATCATCGACTTTCTTTCCTCTAACGTTTTTTTTTTTAGATTCTCTAATACATCAAAAATAAGAGTTTCTTCCTCTGAGAGTTGTTCTTGTTGTGGAGGTAGGTCATATTTAGGGTTTTTAGATAATCTTCTTCTACTTTTCTTTGTCTTGCAGCTAGGTTCCTCTTGTTATGTCTCCTTGAAATGGTCTCTAATTAAGAAACTTTCCCAATCATATCCTATAGTTTTGAGGTGGCCTTCAATCAGAATCTGTATCAAACCGTGATGATATATGGTATTCTAAATAGACTGTATTTTTCTTTGAGTGCTATCTTCTTTGCAGCTCCTTATGCCTGAGAAATAGCTGCAATTTTCATTGTGTTACCAATGGAAATAGGTTCCTGAAGAAATAATGAATCTTTTCACTGTGTTATTAATGTGACCTTCAATTTGGAGAAATAGTTGCCCTCCATTATCACTATGTTAACAATGAAAACTTAAACAAAGGTAGCTATTATCCCAGAAAGAGAAACTATAATTTTATTACCAAAACGACCAATAACCTTCGACACTAACCTAAGTTAAAACAATGGTTTTAACTTCTTTTATGAACCTAAGACACTAATACCACCTATAAACTTAAAAGTATTTTGGTTTTGAGACTCTTTTTTGACCTTTTTTGAAAATGACTCAAACTTCGACATAGGCTAGGACATAAGAAAAATTTGAAAACAGTGATACAATGGTGGTCAGACTATTAACATTTATAGTGCTAATAGTGGCTCCTATTGGGGATGAAGTCCTCCCTGTGAGGCTTCAAGTACTGTAGACTCAGTGCCTTAAAACTTTCAAAATTCAGAAGACTTATGGGAATTATGACTAGGACTGACCTTTAACTGACTGGACTCAAGACTGATCATATTTACAGACAAAAGTACGATTGGGCATGAAGTTTTATTGACACATTACCCAATATATTTACAATGGAATGACTAACTGACTTATTAAACAAAGAAATTTTTAAGAAAATGACCATTAATTGGACCTCCAGTCAGCTAATCATCATCTAGATGCTTGAGCAAAAAAGTATTGTTTTCCAGAAATTGAGAAATTCTAAATGGTGCAAACCACAAATTTTCAAACTTACCATGCTTTCCATGGTATTCCCTCCTGACATCCTAGCGCAACACCAAATCATTCTCCTGAAATAATTGTTGATTTTCTCTTTTATCAAAAATGGATTTGACTTTAGTTTGATATTTCTGTACTTTGTCCATTAGTGATTCTATGATTTTATGTGCTTCTATCAGCTGCAAAATTCTCCTTTGAATTGGATTTTCATCATCAACTTCATATTGCAGAAAGTTCATCACAGGAAGAGCCAATTACAAAGGCATTACAACATAAGTACCATATACAAGCTGGAAGGGAGACATTCCAATTGATTTTTTTCCACTTACCTTGTCTGCCCAAAGAGCATGCACCGGCTGAGTATCCCAATTTCTCTTATTTTAAGGCAACATCTTCTTAATGATTCTCACCAAGATTTTATTATATGACTCAACTAGCCCATTAACTTGAGGGTAATAACATGTGCAATGAGTCATTTCACTACCATATTGTTGACATAAGTTATGCATCTTAGTAGACTTAAAAGCCATTGCATTATCAGTCACTAATTTATGTGGACAACCAAATCTTGACGTAATTTTTTCCAACATAAATTTGATTATTACAATATCAGTGGCATTCCTGGTTGGAACAACTTCAACCCACTTAGTGAAATAGTCTGTAGTTGTAAGAATCCATCTATGTTGTCCTGATGAAAGTGGATGGATTTCACCGATGAATTCTAACCCCCACTGCTGGAAAGGAACATCCAATGAAATAGGAATAAGAGGTAATGGAAGCAACTTCTATTTACCAGCAAAATTTTGACATTCGACACAAGCCCTGACTTTGGAAAAAACATCAGAGAAAAGAGTTGGCCAATAATAACTAGGTCTTAAGATTTTGTTTTCAGTGGTTTTCCAATACAATTGTCCTCCACACACTCCTGCATGTATCTCTATCATAATATCCTGTGATTCAACTTCATTTACACATCTTAATAAGACTCCCACAGGGTCTTTCCAGTAAATATGGTCTTCTAAAATGCAATACTTAACGGATTTCAATTTAAAATCTCTCCTTTTTTACTTCTCCATTTCAGGGGGACAGTTGAAATTTAACAAAAACTATACTATATCCTTATACCAATTTGAATGAAATATTTCAGGATAATCAGAAATAACTTCTCCATCTTTTTCCTTAGTTACCTCCACATTCAGATTTAGAGACTTGCAGTTAGATTCAGCCATCAAACGCGCCAAGCCTAGTCCTTTTATCAATTTAGTAGGTCTGATCTCAATATCAAATTCCAGAATTTTGGTCAACCATATTCCCCTCCTGCCATCTGTATCTGGCTGTAACAATACATCTTTGACAATGATATTTGGAAAAAAAGCAACAATTTTTGAATGTAACACATAAACTCGAAAAGATTTTAAAGCCTTAACTAGTGCATATGCTTGTTTTTCAGTCAAGCTGTACTTTAATTCAACATCTCTTAAAGCACGACTGAAAAATGAAATAGGATGTTCTAAACCTTCTTTGTTCTTTTGTAACAAGACAAATGCAATTTTTTCTTCAAAAGCATATGAAAAATTCAGAAAATATTTTTCAAAATCAAGACTAATCAAAACTGGAGCTTCAGTCAAGTTAGACTTGATTGCTGAAAAATAATTTTTTTCTTCATCTCGCCACTTGAATTCAACATCTTTCTTCAACAAGACATTTATGTGTTTGATCAGCTCTGCAAAATTTGGGACAAAGCGCCTCAAAAAATTAATTTTCCCCAAAAATGAATGTAATTCTTTTTTATTCCTTGGCAAACCAATCTTCTGAATAACTTCTACTCTCCTCGGATCAATATAGATACCACTTTTTGTCACAATATGTCCCAATAATTTCCCTTCTTGAACAAAAAAGGATGACTTCTTTGGGTTCAGGGACAAACCAAATTTTCTGCATTTGTCAAAAACTTGTTTCAAATGTTTCAAATGATCTTCATGAGATCTTGAATAGACTATAATGTCATCCAAGTAAATGACTACAAATCTGTCTTTTTCTCCCACAAAGGAAATATCCATTTCCCACTGAAATGTTGTGCCTGCATTCATTAAACCAAATGGCATTTTGTTGTACATGAATGTCCCCCAGGGTGTAATAAATTTTGTCTTTTCTCTGTCTTGTCTGTCAATTGAAATCTGATTATAGTATGAAAAGCCATCTATCATTGACAATATTTTGGACCCTACAACTTTCTGAAAAATATAATCCATCTTGGGTAATGGATAGTTATCCTTCAATGATCACCGGTTCAGATTGCGAAAATCGACACAAATTCTTATTTCGCCATTCTTTTTTTGAACCGGGACTATATTAGCTACCCAATTAGAAAATCTTAAAGCAAAATTATTTTTGCTTCCCTTAATTTTCTGATTTCTTTCTCAATGATAGGGAGCGACATGGGATTGATATGCCTTATTTTTTATGCTACAGGCTTTGCATCTTCTTTTAGAGGAATTTTATGTTCCATTATACCTCTATCATAGGTCTTCAATTCACTGTAGGACCATGCAAAAATATCTGCCTATTGTTTCAACAACTTGATATATTTTGTTCTTGTTTCTAGAGAAAGAAATTTAGAAACTTTGACTAGTTTTGGTTGATCTTCTGTACCAATATTACAGTCAATTGTACTCTCTTCATCAACTTTATTTTCAGGCTTCAAAAAGACATCATTATTGTCAAACAATATTTCTAAAGGAACTAGGACTTTAGGAATATTGTTAGTTTTTAGATCTATAATTTCCTTCCCAACCATGGTTTTTTTGAAAGGCTTGCTGTCTTGATTTTCAACAATGTCCTGCTCATCAACAATTTGAATGTCTACAAAATCTACGCACTCTATTTTTTTTTTTGAATTTCCTTGTCATCTTGAAATACTTGCCAGTATTTGATGTTATCAGGAATAGAAGGTCTATTTTTTATTTGAACATCATATGTTTCCTTGACATCAAGAGGAACTTTGAAATTACTAGCAGCAATAGCTACTGAATCAACCATTTTATTTTCCTCTCTAGTGACAAAATTCACATTAAATGCTGAAAAATAATGCTCAATCAAGTCCCACACTTCATTCCTATAATTCTTGAATCTGGAATTTTTAACTTGATAGTTATTTCTCACCTGCCTTATCACCAATTTTGAATCACCAAAAGTAATTAGCTGCTTAGTTCCAAAGTCTTTCGCTGCCTTCATACCCAGCACAAGCACCTCATATTCAGTCGTGTTATTAGTGGTGGAAAATTGTAGTTTATATGATATAGTTACCCTTTCCCGAGTGGGAGAAATGAGGACTACACCAACTCCCGATCCATCTCTTGATGAGGCTCTGTCAAAGTACAATTTCCATATATGTCCTCCCTCTAAATGCTGCTCATTTGTACCTTGAAAGTGTTTTTTTTCACTGATTTCAGGCCGGAAATTGTTATCATCAAAAGCAAGGTGTAATATGGATTACCCCAATTCCTTCTCCTCAACATATATAGGATGATTTGAAGGATTATGCTGATCACTAATGATATAGGCCATTTGCGTTTCCCTATAAAACCTTTTGAATTCCCCTCCAAACACTGGGATTGTGGCGTATGACATATCCATCTGAAGGGTGCCCCCAAATTTTTTAGACCAAGATCTAGAAAGCAACATCCCAAATCTAGAAGGTATGTTTGCAACTACGATGTCCATCACTAAGCTTTTCATAGGTAGCTGGGAAAGAGAAACAACCAAGTCTTTAATTACTCCTAAACACTTGAATTTTTTGGAATCAAAGGTGTATAGGTCATGGTATTGCTTGGTGATTTCTAATCCTAATTCATCCATCACTTTCTTTGGGATTAGATTGTGAGAAGCCCCAAAATCTAATAGAAAATTATGTAGCAATTTGTCATGTATATTGAGTGAGAGGTAGAAAGGTGGTGAATTATCATCATTTTGGTCTTGGACATGGCAGCCTAAATAAATAGTAGGATGTTCATCCTCAATATTGACTGAATCAAGAGCGAGAGGTGGTTGTAACAGAATTTTGAAAGACTCTTTGTATGTTGGATTTTTCAGCAATTCTAGAAGTAGGACATGAATCTTAATTTTATTTAGTTATGATTTGAAACTGAAATAAATTGGAGCTAATTCTTTATTTTCTGCAAAAATTTTGATAATGGGGGCAGAATTTTGAGGTGGAGGAACCTCATTGACTTTGGCCTTTTGTTTGGCAGCTTGTTTATCAAAATCTGATTTTTGTTAAGGTTGTTGAATAGGACCTTTAGACCTCAAAGGATAATTTCTGTTTTGAGCTTCTTGTTGTTTTTTATCATTTTGTGCATAAATTTAGGCATTTTCATCATCTGAAAACAAATATATCCTTGACTGGTCTTCGTATTCTTTCAAAGTCAAACAAGTTTACTATGATGTTTCTTCTACAAGATTTATTTCTTCATTTTATTCCTTATGTTCTTGCTGCTCTTCTTAAGCAAAATTATTTAAAGGAGGCTGAACATTTTGATCATCAACATTCCTCCTTGAGCGCTGTAGGATTTGTTGAGGTTGAAAAGGCCTTCTGAAGGGAGCCTAATTTGAAATTCAATATCTTTATGAATTTCTACTGAAAGATAAAGACATAGGAGATTCATCTCGATCCAATGTCTAATAGTTGAACAAGTTTTCAATCTCGCTCGCTTGATGGTGTTCTATTCCTCCACTGCTTTTACTTGATCGCTACACGCCATTTTCAGAGTTTGAATCTGAATTCGACTTCTAGATTTCTCAATCCTCATAGCTTGCCAAATTATGCTAATAGGTGGTTATCCATTTGGTGGAATTTTTTCATCTATAGGTACTCTTCATCCTTTTATTGAAGTGTTGAAACCTGTCTAATAATGAATATTACTTTGGAAACCAATATAAGTTGCAGAATGCTTATGATTCTCCCACTGTAAGAATATTTTTGTTACAATTCTAATACTTAATTCTATGTAATAAATACTTACTAATAATTCCGGTACATAATACGTAATTCTCCGTAATCAATACATACTCTCCATTTTCCATTCTTCTTTGGAATAATCACCAAAGGTGACACCCATTGACTATCTGATATTGGATAAATGAAATTCACATTCAAAAGTTCTTGTGATTCCTCTTTAACAATTTCTCTTAGATTCAGATTCATTCTCCTCTGAGTTGACTAACTGGTTTGACATTTTCCTGGATATAAATATGATGTATACAAGTTTTGGGATCAATATATTTCATATAAGTATATTCCCATGCATAAGCACATGACTGTTTTTGTAGCATCTTTATTAATTTTCTCTTTTGAGATTCTTCTAGGTTATTTTTGATATTTAATGTTTTTCCTAGAAAAATTTCTACTCGAGAATTGCCAAACTTTTCCATAGAATGTAAAGCAATTTGATGAGATGATAAATATTAAATGTTACATTTCTCTTGAAAACTTTAATTTTTCTCACAGTAAGAAGAAAAGCCATTATTGTTCATTAATTTTATCAATCGATCTTCTTCATCTAACTATGAAAGAGTATAAAATAGTTGTATATTATCAAAGTCTTCATCATCATCATCTATCCAAATTTCACTTTCTACTTCGATTATTGTCTTTGCAAGAGGATACAATGTGAATTTCATAGTGGAATTTCCATCAGATATATACATATCACATGATCTACAACTTATGAATGCTCAGTTGTAGCTAGCCAAGTTCTACCAAGGATCAATTGATGGCCTCCTAAATTATTCTTGGGAGTTAAAATCATGAAATCTACAGGATATTCCCAAGAATCTAGAGAGACAGACATATCTTCTAATACCCCATCCGGTTTAATAACATATGTATCTACTAATTGTAACAATGTTGGAGTATATTGAAGATTGAGAAGCTTAAGTTGCTCCATTGTCTATTTACTCATGATATTAAAGGCTGCTCCTAGATCAATCAGAGTGTTTGGAATCTCAATACCGTTGATGTGGATTTTTACAATGGGGCTACCTAGATCTAGATATTTTTGGACAATAGTTTTCCCCATCATAATATCAACAAATTTTCCTACCAATTGAATATTTTTAATGTCTTTTATTTTTCTACTTGGCTTTCTAATACATAGCTCCTTGATAGTTTTGAAAATATTGGTATTTCCTTTATGGCTTGGAGTAAAGGAATTTTAATGCAAATATTCTTAAGTTCATCTAGCATATCATAGTCTAGTAAAACAATTTGTCTTTCTATTTGTTGGGTCAATTTACTGTTGCAAATTAACGCAAATATTTAATATCAATCAGAGTTGGTGAACTTAGAAGCATCCCCAAAGTATATGGGTTTCAATCATAATCAAATTTAGAAGATGAACTATTGATGGTTAGTGAAATGCATATTACAAATATAAAAACTAATTTAATTAATTTCTAAACAATAGATTAAGATATATGAAATAATAATCAAGAGGCTCTATGTTCACAGATCCTGGTTGTCCTTAATTATTGGTTTCATTATATCATCAATAACATTGTGAAAACATGAAAGTAGGAAAACTAACACTAAACAATAGACTAAGATATATGAAATAATAATCAAGAGGCTCTATGTTCAAAGATCCTGGTTGTCCTTAATTACCGGTTTCATTATATCTTTAACACTATTGTGAAATCATGAAAGCATGAAATTTAACACTAAACAATAGATTAATATATATGAAATAATAATCAAGAGGCTCTATGTTCAGAGATCATGGTTGTCCTTAATTACTGGTTTCATTATATATTTAACACTATTGTGAAATTATGAAAGCAGGAAATTTAACTTCTAAACAATGGATTAAGATATATGAAATAATAATCAAGAGGCTCTATGTTCAGAGATCCTAGTTTTCCTTAATTACTGGTTTCATTATATCATCAATACCATTGTGAAAACATGAAAGCAGGAAATAATAAATCTAAGCAAACTAATTCACAAATTATAGTTATGAAAATTAAGAAGTGCATTTAGCTCGGTGTGGGGGCCCTTCCACCCTTGCCTTGCGCACTGTAGGTAAAATTAGCTACTCAAGGCTTCAAGCAATCAATCAGCATGTAATAGCATCAAAATATGGTAGAACAGATCTTCTATTATGTCTTCAAGTCTCAAAGATAATAATAATAAGTCATACAAGTTCCATTGTCAAAGCCTTCAAAGTGTGAGGCTTAAATAAATGAAATATCTAACAAATTGATCTAAAATATCTCAAGTAATCATAAATATCCTTATCCTATCATATCAAGTCGAATCCATCTATCATATCCATCATAATATGGAAAAATCCCATAAAATAAGAGTGTTGATCTAGTTTCTAGGGATCCTCCATAAAGACTGGTCCTGTTTGACCGCCTTTGACTGAGCCTATTAAATCTCAATCTGACTGTACCAACAGGTGTACTGTTACTCCTAGTTCCCAAGATTTCTAGAAACATATCCAGCTCAAGCCCAAGTGTCATGCACATATGCAAACCATCATGCTATTACATGAATTTCTGCTGCTGTCCAAAATTGCACTTAAATTCCAATTTTCACAAAACATGTAATAATTGAAAAACATAAATTAAATACCTGTATATGCATCTTTAGGTCAATGTAGGATGAATATGATGGTAAATATATGGATAATGTGGCAAAATAAAATGTATTTCTTAAGCAAAAAGAGATAAAAAACAAGGCCCAACATCTCCCCCAAACTGAATATCAAGCATGCCCTCGTGCTTGCTATTTCCTCTTTGACCTTCGGAGTCCTGATGCTGATCCTATCCCTGATCTTGTAACCTCATGTTGTGCTATGTGCAAAATAGAATCCATGTCCTTACCCTGTTCTTCTTTATAGATGGGAGTTTTTACTTTCTGCTTCTCATACTTAGCTTTCCTGGAGTTTTTCTCCTGAAGCCACTTGAAAGCCTGTGTGTAGAGAAGATTGTTTTTGTTTTTCATCTTCTCCATCTCCTCACTAATATTCTCATTCTCTTTAACCAATTTGTCATTGGTTAGTTTATAATTTTCATTCTCCTCTTTCAAGTGTCTTTCCATGATTTTTCTTATTTCTAAGCTATCAGTAATCTCTTTAACTCTGAAAATATTCTGATCTTCCTCTTTTGAATCTTTAGAAACTGAAACAGCTTCTACTTCATTGTTCTCAAAGCAGGAATATTTATCTAAAGCATCCTCATAGACTTGTTGTTCCAATCTTTCAATAATTTCAGTGGCCTATTTTCTAATAGGAGAAGTTTCCATGATTTGTATCTCTGGTTCTACTGAATGTTTCCCTTTTTGCCTCCTGGAAATAGTCAAGAAAGATGTTTCTTTTTCTAAGACCATTGCTCCCTGCTGTTTCTTTGATATTGTAGATGGATAAAGAGATGTATGCATGATGTTTCTTGTTTCTTCTATGGGTTTAATCTTGTTTTCCACAATTTGTTCTACAAACCCATTTTCTGCTAGGAAATCCTCCCAAACCATCCCTTTAATCTTCAATTGATGATCCACAAGAATTTTAATGAGTCCCTGGTGAATGAATTGAACTTCTTTTGGTTTGGCTTCTGATTTAATGCTTTCTATCATTTTCATCAAACTCCTGTTGAAAAAATATGGCAAATTTATTCTTATGTCTCCCTTTATATGTTGTAGTATCCTTACATGGTAAGGATGTACTACACTGAATCTAGTATCACAAGTGAAACATTTCTGAACTATTAACACCAATTCTGCCCATGGTTCATTAAACCATTCCCTCGGAATACCTTTTGATCTGTCAAAGGATTCTTTCCTATTTTTTTCTAGGAAAAATGTCCAGCTTTTGTCTCTAAAATGTAAGCCTTTATGATATAACTCTCCTGAAAATGATAAATCTAATGCTTCAGAGATATATTAAGGACTTAAAGAGATATGTATATTCCCACCATAGTTTCATTCTGTGTGAAGTTATTTACAAATTCTTTTGTAACCCTCTCATTATGACCTCTAAATTTTTGTAAAAAACCTATCAACCCTGACTGATAAAGTTTTTCCACAGTCTCCCTACTCCAGTGTTCTATTTGAAAGTCCTTTGGCTCTGCTCTGGAGGCCATTTGTTCTGAAAACCATTTTATGTGACCATCTCTTGTCATTAATTTCATTTTGCAAATAAAAATTAAACACTGAGTGTAACTGTGGTAGTAGGCTTACCTTTCTGCTTCACTACTTTTGACAACAAACCAATTCTCTGTCTCTTTTCTTTTGAAAAATGTACTCTTACTGTAATTTAAACAAAATAATTTGATAGAAAAGATTGCAAGAAAGCATAAATTTATGTTTCTAATGTTACACCTTCGATTAATTCTCTGTTTTCTTTTTAAAATCAATCTTTGTTTTTCAAAAGAATTGGAAGGTATTCTCTTAAAAACAACCTTTGTTTTGCAAAAGAATTGGACTGTGTGAAAAAATTTGAATTTTTTTTTATACATAGCAGTATTTTTCACTCCTTAAAAATTTTCCAAACACTGCATACAAATTCAATGTATATTCATCAACATAAACTTCAATCATTTGCATCAACAAAATTTCATGGTAACTGTCTTACTTCATTGCTCCTCAATTCTGTCTTTTTTCAAAAACACATCTATCTATCCTCCATTCGCTTCATAAGCTATGTTCGAGATTTGTAGACAGAGTGTGTTTTTAAAACAAATCTATAACTAAGCTAACAATTTTCTCATGTATTTGAATTGTAATTCCACTTCTCTGTTTTCCATTTGAATTAAAACATTATGGAGGAGGATGTGTCGACCTTACCTTATTCTATGCACTTGCTCTTTATGATTTTTCTCTGATCTTGTGGTCTTCTTCAGTTGAAATGGAGTTTTTAAATCCATAACAAATCCATTAAGATCTTCTTTTTACAAACTCATTCAAAAAAAATTTGTGATTGACTGATGGCAGAGTATTTTTAAAACTTGTCAACACGTTTTTAAATAGTTTGAATGCGGAATTTGTTACATGACAGACTTGCATATTGAAATAAAGGCACTCCCTCTTTAACTCAGAGCTTGATTGATTAATACAATCCCAAAATTCATTAAAACAATCAAATCTTACCTCACTTTAGAGAATTCCACTTTCTGTTGGATGGCACTGTTAATTTTTCTGGAATTCAGGCCGTGAATGCTTCTTATCACTCCGATTTTCTCTTGCTCACTATATCTTTTGCTTCTCCTTCTACGTTTTATCCTCTCGACCTTCTTACAACTTATCTTTCCTTTACATTTTTCACAGTGGTCACAGATACCAGGACGTGCTTGAATACGCACTCCTTTTCCTCACTTAGCCTTCCAATGGCGAAGATGGTGATAAACTTTCTTCAGTACTATCTCTGAGTTTTTAAAATGGCCGAAATGGCTTCCCAGAGGAGCGAAAATGGCTTACAACAAAGCGAAAATGGTTTAGCAAAGACGGAAATGATTTTGTTTTGTTTTACACAATGTTTTGTTTTTGAATCTTCTACCCATTCACTAACTCTTTGACTGACCATGCACGTCCCTCTCTTTGACTGTCATGCCTGTCCTTCTGCATCCCATTCACGTTTTTCATTCATGGTATGTAAATCTGATTACCTGTAATTTCATCGTGCTCCATCATTAGCCTTCTCCTCCATACTTTGCATTTCTCCATTCCTCTTATGCGCCATCATTCTTGCTGACTGCATGTATCTGTATGGCATCATAACTTGTTTTTCAATACATGCATGCCATCATAACCATGCATGCCATCATTACCATTCATTCGTAGGTTGCGTTCATTTCTTTGTATTATTTTTCCATTGTTCATATACTTACATAATTGCGCTCACCATTTCTATTTGAATTGCACCATATAGTTTTAAACTTTGGTATTGAACTTTTTGATTTTTAATTTTAAAAATTGACTAATGCAATAGTCAAGTTTTTAAAATTAATCACTTATGGAGAATGCTAACCTTTGTTTTATGGTTTTTGTAGGTCTCTCAAAATTCTTTTTATGGGTTCAACTTGTGATCTCTTGTTTATCATCCTTTTTATTAAGAAATACATAGGGTGTGATAATGATATGAAATATTTCAAATGGTAGTATATGGATAGAGTTAAATGATACGAAGAAGGTTATAAAATGTGGGTAGGGAATATGAAATGTAGGGAATATTAGTGATGAAATGTAATATAATGTAGGTAAAAGATGCATTAACTAGTATTTAAATTAGTTGATCAATTCTAGACTATTTTTGAAAAATATGAAAATTTAAGAGCAAAATTTGTACTCACTGTACAAATATACTCCCTTGTTGACGTTTGATGATGATCGTCATTGTGTTTTTTTCTTTTACGACGGCTCTTGTTGACTTGATATAGAATTTTTTTCTTCATACATCTGATTTGATTTTGAATTATTGTTCAGGTCCCTTTTGTGCAAGTTTATTCTTTGACATCTACTATGATCTTCTCAGGTTCCTTCTGGTATGTTAAATTTTTCAAGTCCCTTTCTGGCGAAATTTCACAACAATGTTCAGGTCCCTACTGAAAAATTGAAAATTTCAGGTCCCTTTCTGGCGTATTTTTACAATGATGTTCCATAATTGAGAATTTCTTCTGTCGCATTTAGGTCCCATTCTACACAAGTCAAATGATATACCAGGTCCCTTTATGACTATAGTTCATATTCTGTCTTCAATTCAGCTGGCGAAAACTATTTTCATAGTTTTTTTTTTTTTTTCACACCTTTCCCCAAACTGATATTCTGACTTGTCCTCAAGTCTGAAAAATTTGGAGGGTAAATCTGCAAAAGTGTAAGTAAAGTAAGCAAAAAACAAAAATATAATTCAAATTGGCCAAACAAGTTGGTTTTCCAATAGGAATTCGAGTTTGTATTGTGCCAGTTTCCTAGATTTTCACAACCAAAATTATTATTATTATTATTATTATATATATATTATTATTATGGATCGTCTACTGGAGTTTTGGAAAGCATATTACTATGCTTTCCCAGTATTTCCAGATTAGAATCCATGGAAATTTTTCTCAGAAAATCTTCTTTGTCTATAGGCTTATGATAAATTTTTAGCATATGTCCATTTACCACAAATGATACAGATGCTTCATCAATTGTTTTTATCTTGACCGCTCCATTATTGAATATTTCTTCAATCTCATATCGCCAAAGCCAATGAGTTGTAAATTTGACTTTGAAATCTTTGAATTTGGAGTCAAACAAGAGTGCCCAATCTCCTTTCTGAAAGAATTTATTCTTGATAAATCAATCATGCCATTTAATCCGTTGTTCTTGGATTAGAGTAGTATGTTCAACTGCTTGTTGTTGAATCTCATCTAGTTTTTTTAACTGCATAATCCTTTCTGGTTGTACTTGCGATAATTCCATCCCTAACTCAGCTGCCAACTTGTATGTTTGTATTTGAAACTCAATTGGGAATAGAACTTCTTTTCCATATACTAACTGATATGGACTGAAACCAGTAGTATTTTTCCAAGTTATTCTATATGCCCATAATGCATGTTTCAATTTGTCTGACCAGTATTTTCTGTTCATGTTCACAGTTTTTGTCATAATACTTTCTAGAACTTTGTTTGTAAATTCCACTTGTCCATTTGCTTGAGGATGATATGGAGTGGATTTTCTGTGTTTTATTTGGAAAGTCCTTGTAATATTATGAAGAAGTTTTGATGTAAATTGTGCACCTTGGTCAGTCACTATTTGTCTAGGAACTCCATATTTGACAAATATTTCTTCATATAGAAAAGACTGAACAATTTCTTCTGTTGCCCATACGACTGCCTTGGCCTCCACCCATTTAGTCACATAATCTGTATAAGGAGTATTTCTTTCCATTGGATGGAGGATTGATTGGTCCCACGAAATCTAAAGCCCACTGTTCAAATGGTTCAATAAGTACTTGTGGCTTTAATGGAATTTGATATGATGCCACTGGTTTACCAATTCTTTGGCAGTTGTCACATCTTTTGACATAATTTCTAGAGTCCTTGAATATGGATCACCAGTAGTAGCCAAGCTTCAGTACTTTGTATGCCATCCTTTTATCTGAAAAATGGCCACCACAGGGTTCATCATGACAAGCTTTCAAAATTTCAATTATTTCATCCTCCCTTACACATTTTCTAATAATTAAATCAGGACCAGTGTAAAATAGATCTCCATTGATCTAGCTATATCTGGCACTATCTCTAATTATTCTTCGTTTTTGTTTGCTTGTGTAATGAGATGGTAAGATATCAGATGATAAATAATTATCTATATCTTCAAACCAAGGGGTTTTGACATTTATAGCGAATAAATGTTCATCTAGAAAATTGTTTGATACAGGATTAGGATCACCAGGTAAATTTAATCTTGACAAAAAGTCAGCAACTTGGTCATATTTTCCTGGTCGATCTTGCACAGTGATATTAAACTCTTGCATCAATAACAACCATCTAATTATTCTGCTATCTGTAATGGATTTGTTCATTAAATATTTTATAGCATAATGATACGTATGAATATAAACTTGATAACCTATTATATAATGTCGAAATTTATTTATTGCATGTACAACAACTAACATTTCTTTCTCTGTGACATTATAATTCAATTCTGCTGGTGTTAAGTTTTTACTGATGAAATATATAGCGTAATTGAATTGATTCTCTTTTTTTCCAAGTGATGTGCCAATAGCTGTATCAGATGCATCAGTTGAAATGTGAAATGGAAAAGACCAATTGGGTCTTCGAAGAATGGGTGCAATTGATAAATTGTGTTTTAAATTTTCAAATGCATATTGACATTTATCAGTGCATTGGAATTTTATATCTTTTGAAAGTAACTTGAATAATGGTAAATCTATTTTACTAAAATTTTGAATAAATCTCCTATAATAGCCTGTATAACCCAAGAAACTTTGAACCTATTTTTGTGTTTTAGGTGGTGTTAAATCCACAATGACTTGAATTTTTTCCGGGTCCACCTTAATTCCCGAAGAAGAAACACGGTGTCCCTATACTATCCCCTTAGTTAACATCATAAAACATTTTTCATTACTGAGTGATAGGTTTGTCTCAATGCATCTTTTTAATACTTTTTCAAGATTATTTAAACAATCATCATATGTTGTACCATACACGGTAAAATCATCCATGTAAACTTCCACACACTCATGAATCAAATCAGCAAAAATAGCAAGAACTGCTCTTTGAAAGGTAGCAGATGCATTACATAAACCGAAGGGTAATACATTGTATGCATATGTTCCCCAAGGACATGTGAATGTTGTCTTATCTTGATCTTCTAATGCTATTTTTATCTGATAATATCCACTAAATCCATCCAGAAAGGAGAAAAATATCTTTCCAGCTAATGAATCTAACACTTGATCAATAAATGGTAAAGGAAAATGATATTTTAATGTAGCTTTGTTAAGTTCTCTGTAATCAACACAAATTCTCCATTTCCCATTTTTTTAGGCACCACAACTAAGGGTGAAACCCATTGACTATCTGAAATAGGATAGATAAATCCGACCTGTAATAATTTCTGTAATTCTTCTTTCAATAATTCTTTCATCATGGGATTCATACGTCTTTGTGGTTGCCTGACAGGTTTGATTTCATTATCAGTATAAATATGATGGATGCATGTTTTTGGATGAATTCTAGGCATGTCTTTATAATCCCAGGCAAAAGCTTTTGAATATTTTTGCAATAATGTTATTAGCTTTCCCTCTTGTGATGATTGTAAGTTGTTACCAATATTCAAATATCTTTGAGGACTAATTTCAATGATTTTTCTATTTGAATTGGTAATTGAATTTATAGGAAAAATTCTTTCAAATTTATTTTGCAATGATTGTATTGTGCAATTTTCCTGAAAACATTCATTTAAAAGATAACTAGCAACTTCATATTGATTCACCCTAAGCTGCTCTGAAAGATTTGGTTCTAAGATGAATAGATCTAATAAGTCGTCATTTTCTTCCTCCTCTCTAAAATTATAAACTTGATTAAGACTGAGAACAGGTTTAAATGTTTGATGTTCATCTTCTTCAAGTAATGAAAATAGAGAAGGAGATTGAGCAGGAGGATATATTGTGATATGCTTCCTTTCATCTCCATGTGCAATAATCATGCTTCCTAATATGCATCCAATGTAAGCATCTATAATGGTCAACCAAGGTTGGCCTAAAATTAAGGGATGCCCTCCCAAGTTTGTTTTTGGCTGCAAAATCAAGAAGTATACAGGATATTCCAAAGAATCCAGTGAGATGATGATATCCTCTAGTATACCTTCTGGAACAACTTTGGATCTATATGCAAGTTCTAAGACTGTAGTAGTAGGTCTAATGCTGTTCAGATTCAAATGTTTCATAGTCTCTGTTGTCATAACATTGATAACTGCTCCCAAATATATTAAAGTGTTTGGTGTTTTCAATAGCTGTATTCCTAGACATGAGAGTTGAAAGACTTCCAATTACCTGGATTGTTGGTGGATCATTATTTCTTCTACCATATTTCTTAATGCATAATCCCTTTATTTTTTTTGCATATATTGGAATGTCTTTAATTTCCTGCAATAGAGGAATTTTAACATATGTATTTTTCAATTCATCCAGAATACTAAATTCAGGGAGAGATATTGGAATATTCTGTTGTATTAGTCTCTCTGGATATGGTGGAGTTTGTGTCATGATAGCCTTACCTTTTTGAATTTGTTTTTCTGGTTGAGATTGTTCACTTTGTTCTCCTTGTTCTCTTTGTTCTTCAATTATTGGAGGAGAATGTTTTTGTAATACCTTCCCAGACCTTAAGTGGACATCCTCTATAGGAAGAATTGAATATGTAGGATAATATGTTGCCTCTTCCACATGATATGCTAGTCTATCCACCTTATTGCTTGGATTAGCTACTGGCTAAGATGGTAATTGTGTTGGTCTAGGAGGTTGTTGGTTAGTTGGGTAGTTGAACTGTTGTGGTTGAGTTAGCATTGGTGGATTTAGATATGGCATGGGTTGTTGTTGGAAGCGGTGATATTGAGGAAATGCTTGTGGAGAATATGGTTGTTTATATTGATACTATTGGTTATACATTTGTTGTGGTGGTTGGTTTCCCGCCATATCCCCTCCAACCTTGCGAAGGTTGGTTTCGATATTGTTGTGGTGGCTTGAAACTGCCATGGCATTGGTGTATTCCATGTATTTTGAGGATATTGAAAGTTTTGTTGGGGGAAGCATTTGAGGCATTCTTGGCTGCCAAGGTCTTCTTGGTGCCATATAGTAGAGGGAATCTACTCCTTGTACTTCTTCCCCTTGAAATTTGTTTAACTTTGGACATTTCTCTGTTGTATGATTTTATGTGCATAGTCCACATACTTGTATATTTTGCAAAGGGCATTCTTTGAGTGGATGTTTTTGTCTACATTTTGGACATAAACTTACTAAGGCTTCATCTTGCTCTTCTTTTCTCTTCTTAGCCTTTAAAATATCAACTTGTGTACCCAAAGTGCTTAAGAGATCTGTTTTAAAATTCTCTAATAGGCTTCCTATCTCTGCTCTTGTTACTGCACTTGCTACATATTTGGAATCTTTGACGAAATATCTCTTTTCCCAATCTTAGCTCTCCCTCTAGAGTATTTTTGACATAATTCATAAATTTCTTCAAATGGTAAATTAGAAATATCTCATTTTCCCATTACATTAAGAATATCTAAATACTCATCTCTAATACCCTTTAGAAAAATAGTGCGGATAGTATACGGGTAAGAGAATGATGTTTGGATTTTTTGCAAATTATACGAAGATCTTTAAAATATTCTTCCAAACTTTCATCTTCCTATTAGGACATTTTGAAAATGTCTTCTTTCAAGTCTCTAGCCATATAGTAAGCTTAATACTTTTTAAGAAATATTTTCTTCATGTCTTCCCAGCTATAGTGTGTTCTCCCTAATCCATAAACCATTTTAGAAATTTTGCGGCTTTTAGTAGCGGGGAAAAAGTCGAAGTTTGTGTGTTTCATCGGTATATACATATGTTCTACACAAGATATCAAACCCAAACATAAATGCATCGGGATCTTACGTGGCATTTCCATAGAAATTTGGCAATACGAATGGTGGAATATTTTTCATTTTTATTTCTTCTCTAAGTGTTTCTCTTGCATCTAAAATAGGAAAGCCAAAAGTAGTCTCTTTATCATTATTATCTTCTTGCTCATTTTCTTGTGTGTTTTGGTTTTCTCTTCTTGCTTCTTCCTTTATCTTTCGAAGTGCTTAATTCCTTCTATCTTTTTCGGCCTTTCTTTTCACTTCAATTCTTCTTTCTTCTTCTCTTTGTTTTCTCCATTCCCTTTTTTGTCTTTCATATTCTAATATTTGTTCGGGAGTCATGTTTATTCTAGTTGATCCTTCTCCTCTTGACCATTTCTTGTTCAAAGATTTGTAGTTTTTTGATAGGTTGATTTTGCTACTCTGATTTGTTCAAGGACGGAGTTGTTCTAGTTGTTCGACGGTTTGTTTTGGTGTTTCTTTTTGTTTCCAAATAGAAGGAGGTTCTTTAGGTTATTTCTTTTACTTTACCTCATAAGCTAACAAAATTTGTCTTTCAAAAATAAATTTAATCTACTGTCACGATCTATTTCTCCTCTAACTCTTCTACAATAGGTTTTCCAGCAATTGGTGTTATTAATCCTGTGGATGAATGTGTTGTTGGGGGGTTTTGTTTCACAAATTTACCTTTTTTATCTCTATCTCTAGATAATTTTGAAATGAAAACTATGTTTTTGTTGTTTTTGGTGATTTTTATGTTGTTGTTTTTTTTTAATCTTTTTGTCTTCCTATTTTGACCGATTTGGAAATATGCTTCCTCGACAACGGCACCAAAATGTTGGGTCAATTTACTGTTGCAAATTAACGCAAGTATTTAATATCAATACGGGTTGGTGAACTTAGAATCATCCCCAAAGTATATGGGTTTCAATCATAGTCAAATTTAGAAGATGAAATATGGATGGTGGGTAAAAATGCATATTACAAATATGTAGTGTCCCTTCTTAGTGAGATAGCTTTGATGACACTTAGAGATGGTGATTTTGATATAATAATATAATATAATGTATGAAAGACTTATGTACATGCTTATATGCTATGACTTGGTTTGGGTCACTTGGTTGTTGTGTGCTTATGATAATATCTATGTTTACGTGCACAAGAATTGATTTTGGTTAAGTGCATATTAGAGATGTTTTATCTTTTGGTATCCTATTTTGGACATAGGTGTATGACATGAATGGTGATTCAAACTTGAGACCTAGATCCATGGATGATCATGGTTAGGTGTAACATATGGTTAATTATGATTTATGGATGATACATGATTTGTATGATTATATGTGCGTAATATCGTACGCAAGCATGATGTGGCGAGGACTTGGTCATTTCCAACAAGGATGCTCAAGTTATAAATGACTATGGAAGTCATTTCTCCAAAACCAAAATGAGCATGGAAGTCATGCACAATATTTATTAAAAATTGAATAAGTTAATTATGAAATTCATTTGATTTATTTGATCGATGAGATTGTGATGTGTGCAAGTCTTAGAAGACTTACCAACAAACCATCGGATGGGTATGAGCTCACAATCGGTACCTTGGGTGAAACTCGAGTTTGAAGAAGAATAGATGAGAAGCCATGGAAATTAGGGCGGGGAGTCCTAAATCCATGAAATATAAAGACGTGGAGTCTTGGATATTTGATAAAAGGATTAGGACGCGAAGTCCTAAAAATCCATGAAATATAAAGACGTGGAGTCTTGAATCTATAAGGAAGTGTTTGGGGTGTGGAGTCTTGAATATTTAAAAAGATCAAGGTGTGGAATCTTGGATCTTTAGAGTAGATAGGCGCGAAGTCCTCAATCTACTAAGGCATGAAGATGCATACAATAGGGGTGCGGAATCCCTATTATCTAGAAGAAAAATACCACTCATGGGCAACTCATAGATGAAATTTCCTTAATAATCTCATTCCTAACAATTTTTGGAGTGACTTTCTAAAAATAGAAAGTCATGTCCTACATTTCCAAGTATGACTTTCCAAAAATAGTAAATCACCTCCAATCAATGGGTAAACAAGTATACTTGAAGGAAAATCACTTAAATGATGATTAATCAATTGTAATAGTTCAATCTCGACTTAATCCTCAATATTATTAATATTATTAATATTATTATTAACTTTTATGAGACTATGATATTATTATTAAAAGGAAATTATATCTCCTCAATCACTTCACACCTCTCTCCTTCATGACTCTCATGGCTCTATGTAACTCTCTCTATTTTAAATATTACATTACACTCTCTTTTATGCACTCATCGAGGAATGGCATATTCCTCTTACACTCATTAAATATATGTCGCAAATATTCCTCTTACACTCACTTTAATGCATATGTTACTCTCCTTAAATAAGGCATGCATACCTCTCCTTAATGGCATAAGTTACACTCACTCTAAATGGAATACAATGCATGCATATTAATCCTCCTTTATGACAAGAATTTGTTGCTCCTCCTATATATGAGTCTCATGTATTCTCATTTTAGGGGAGAGGGGGTAATACCAAGAGTGGAAGAGACTTGAGGAATATTGTGAAAGGGAGAAGTAATAAGAGTATCCAATTACTTCCAAAACAAATCTGAATTTCTTACTAATCTACTAAGTATCTATTGAGGTTGAACATGAGTGGTATTTAGAGGAAGTGAAAACTATCTTCCTTAGTTTTCCTTGCATCTCTCTCTCTATTGTTGTATTTTGGTACTTGGTTGTGAGCTTTTACGGCTCGGGGGTTCCGGGGGGAGGAGTTCTCCCTGGATATGGTTGGGTGGAAAACCGGATGGTTCAAATGAGTTGGTTAAGGGATCGAAGGTGGATCATATTCTCAATGATTGGAGCTGAATATCTCTTCGAGGTATAATTTCCATTGTCCTAAAATTATAGTATAGCTTTAGCATAAAATAAAAAGTAGACATTTAAATTGTTGTAAGCATCTAATTTTGGTTTAGGCTTATGTTATCTAAAATATTATTGATTAGTTAAAAATGAAGACTAGATCAGCTCTATGTATGGATGTTTAGATCTCAATATTGGAGTTATTATTGGTATAGTTTATGGTACTAATCTTGGTATTGTAGCATTTGAGAAAGGAAAGCCAAATATTGTTGAAGGTAATTTCAATAAATAAATTCCAAAAGGACTTGGGTAAGTATTTCACGATTTATGGTTTGTTTCAAGTAATTAATAGATGCATGTTTTATAAATGGTTTTAGGATAGTTTTCAAAGTGTTTGACAAAATGTTTGTGAATGAGTAATGTTATAAATTTATTTATGCACGAATAAGTGCTAACTTGTAGCTTACATCGAAGTAAGAAAATGGACATGTACCCAAAATATGCTTGGAGGAATTACGAATCAACCCTTAAAAGAAAATGCAAAAACAATGGCTGACTAAAGTATAGTTTGGAAGATCAAATGCTTGAGGTAAGTTGAAGATAAATTTCAGTTATGGCTTATGTTTCATATTCTTCAATGTTTTGTTATTCAAGTTGTTGTAATAGTACTATCGAAATTTTGACGAGAAAGCCTTAATGGGTTTGTAGCATTCGGGGCTTCCATGTGTTTGTTAAATTGTAGCAATTGGTGCAAAAAGCTTGTCGATCATATCAAATGAATTAGCTTGTGGGTGGTAAAATGTTTAATCATATGGTGGATTTAGAAATGTGTGATTTCAATGAGCATATATTAGTAGCATAACTGCGGAGTTTGTTTTTCCTCATGTAGAGGTGTAGTTGTAAGTTTTCATTCCATATGTTTGACAAAAGTCATAAATGAAACATTTAGGCTATAAATTTTGTTGTTTTAAAGAAACGCATTCTTGGGCATTTTTAATTCCGATTCAGCCCAACATCAAGGGTGTCCGTGCCTAATGGACATGTAACCCATGATTTCATTCCAAAAAAAAAGACTTTTCGGAACCCGGATCGAAAATCTGGGCGATTTGTAAATTCTTTGCTATGAGTTATGTCTTTGTTTTTGAGTATTTGATGAAAGACTAAGATTATTTAGTCCCTGTTTTAAGATGGAAATATTTAAATTTTCAATTTACAGATTTTATGAGATAAATATGTTGAAGAATAATCTTAAATTCATTATTTCCAAGTGTTTGACAAAATGCCTCAATGACTTTTAATTGCATGCTTACTGAGAAGTGTTTTGTCATAAGGGCCTGAAATGAGTGTAGGGTGCATGTACGCAAAGTGTTTGTCAAAAATGTGAATAGGTACACGTAGCTTTTGTGCATATAAATTGTTAGTGTAAAATTATTAGTTACTATTGTTTTTATGTTACTATAAATTATAAATAAACTATTTAATCGGTGTAGCTTCCTATGTCTACGAGTTTTTGGTATGAATGTGAAAATGAATTTAATAATTTGTGAAGTGTGAATAAGAGAGTTGTTTCTTGTATTATCTAAAGCTTTAAAAAAAAAAAAAAAGGGCTTGTTGTTGGAAACAATTTTACGATGACTAATTCTTTAGGATTTTTGTGGGAATGGTATTAGTGATTACGTGAACATCTACTTCTCTATCTTACTGATGGTGGGTAAGGTGGGACCTTACAAAATATAATTCAACATTCTTCTAAACAATGAATTAAAGATATATGGAATAATAATGCCTACAATGACGTCAAGAGGCTCTAATTTTAGAGATCTCAGTTTTCCTTAATTACTGGTTGCATACATCGTTAATACCATTGTGAAAACATGAAAGAAGGAAATCTAATACTAAACAATAGGTTAAGATACATGGAATAATAATCAAGAGGCTCTAATCTTAGAGATCCCGGCTGTCCTTAATTACTGATTGCATACATCATTAACACTATTGTGAAATCATGAAAGTAGGAAATTTTTTTTTAAAGGAGTTGGACTAATTCTATTAAGCAAAATATGGTACATAAGAAAGTACAATCAAGAGAAACAAAGACACGGCCTACCGGAAATGATTTGATATCAACATCGGTCACCGGAGAGAGAAAAAAGACAAGCGAGGAGCAGCAAGAAGAGACTAGAAAGCAGGAAGGAACCGACTCCTATCCAGAATTGGTAGAGTTTTCCACACGAGATTTCTTCCCTTTCTTTTTGTTGACTTTAACCCAACCATCCTGGTGAGAATGTGCTGGGACGATTTGAAGACTGGAGTTCTCCAAAAGAGGGGCTTCCTTATCTGAATCTGAGGAGGCGGACTCATGGCTACGCTTCTGAGTGACGGTGGTATCAGGGGGATGCTCGAGAACATCCGCGGACAAGTTTTCAGTCTGAGGAGCAAGATCTGAATCTGCGTCACTCCCATCATCAACAGAGCTTGGGGAGGTAGAATCTGCAGCAGGCGGCGGGTAGCAGGGAGTCCATTTTTTGGAATTGGACTTTGCATGGTTTCCTTTAGTCTTCTTGTCTGCAAGAGTGGGGCAGGAGTTCTGCAGATGCCCTGCTTGGTGGCAGTGACGGCAGCGGAATGCAGTGTTCTCGTAGTCTAGGATCTGAGTCCAAACAAAGTCGCCGACCTTGATGATAAATTGATCAGGCAAGCCTTTGCTGATATCAACCTCCACGCATATTCTGGCATATGTGTAGAGGCTCTGAAGTGCCCTTTCAAAATCTACAGTGAGAAAGAATCCCAAGGTATCGCCCATGCGCCTAAACACATCCAGATGCCAAAGATGGATAGGTAGGTTGGGAAGCCTGATCCAAACAGGAGTTCTAGTGATGGTAGCTGTAGCAGGGTCGAATTCTGGGAACCATGGGGTTAAGAAGAGCCCAGCATTTCCAAAAAACCAGGGACCTTCCTGTAAGGCCTGCTCATAATGCTTGGAGTGATCGAACAATACTATGAAGAATCCTCGTGAGCAGCAATTGACCCGGCATTTGCTAGTCCAGTTTTCGTGGATCCAATCAAAGAGATCCTTTGTTCGCGGCCAGAGTCCATTAAATCTGCAAATGATGGCTCTATCTGCATATTTTTGAAGATCATCTGCGAGAACTGGCAAAGGGATCTCAATAGAAGGAACTTCATCCAGTTTGTCAACCAGAAAAGGCTGGGGTTTGGGGGCTGCAGGGGGTGTGGGGTTCTGAGAAGATACAACTTTTTTGTAAGAGAGGGGAGGGGCTGAAGAAGATTGTCCCACTGCCCCTCCTCTCAAACGGAGGGTAAACACTAAGGAATCATTTCTGATAATGTTGTAAGCAGAGAGGGGAAGAAGATCCTCAAGATGTTTACCTTGGAAAAGAAGTCTCTGGAGAGTTGAAGGAATCCCAGTCCGTCGTTCCAGATTGAGCTTCAGATTCTGTATCAGATCTGTAGAAGAAACCCAAAGCAAAAGAGTTTTGCCGGAGAGCATCCGGAGTTGGATCTGAAAAGTGGCAGGGTGCTTTTTTATGGCAGAGTCAATGCAGCAGCGAGGGGCGGATCTACTCTTGCGTACATCTCCATACCTCTGCAAAGAAAGTCTTTGAGGGTGGGAAGATCCTGTGGACAAATGCTGGATCTGCATTAAGGCAGCGCTGTCATTAGGACCCATCTTTTTAATACAGCTCTGAGAAAAAAGGGGGAAGGTTCGCAGGAGACCCAGTAACTCCTGGCCCAGCCGAGGTATGGAGGGGGAAGCGGGAAGGTATTCGTCAGCCAAAAACTCCACTGCAGTCCACAGGTGCCGATCCAAGGGATGCATCTGCCAGAAGTTGCAAACAGAGGCGGAGACAGAGCTTATGATGAAGCCTGCAGAAACTGCCTGTTCGAAGATTGCAGAAAGACTTCAGGGCTGAGAGACTCCTTTGAAATAAATGGAGGCCTCCACAGGCACCGGTGGATAGACGCCATGGATCTTGGCAATACAGGGGTCTGCGTCGTCCTTGGGCTCAGCAAATAGCGTGCCCATTGAAAGAGCTTTGACCACCAGAGATGAGGCGTACAGTCCATACGGAGGCGTCGCCAGGCAAAGGACTGTAACGAGAGTCTCCCCATTAAGCTGCCCATTTGGAACAACAGCGGGGCGTTGAGCAGGTTCAGAGGCCCGAACAGCAGAGTCAGTGGGGGCGGCAACAGAACGAGACAAAACCCTAGCCATCTCTCGCTTAGAGGGCTTCCACTTTTTAAGTGTTGTCGATCGATGTGATAAAAAATATGAGTAGTGCTATAAAGTCAATTACGAAAAGAAGGAAATTTAACTAAACAATCAATTAAGATATATGGAATAATAATCAAGAGGCTCTAATCTTAGAGGTCCTGGTTGTCCTTAATTACTGATTACATACATCATTAATGTCATTGAGAAAACATGAAAGTAGGAAATATAATTAAACAATAGGTTAAGATACATGGAATAATAATTAAGAGGCTCTAATCTTAGAGGTCCTGGTTGTCCTTAATTACTGATTACATACATCATTAACACTATTGCGAAATCATGAAAGCAAGAAATAAATCTAAGAAAATCAATTACAGCTATGAAAACTACGAAGTGTACTTAGCTCGGTGTGGGGGCCCTTCCACCCTTGCCTTGCACATTGAAATTAAAATCAGCTACTCAAGACTTCAAGTAATAAATCAACATGTAGCAGCATCAAAATATGGTAGAATAGATCCTCTATTATGTCTTCAAGTCTCCAAGATAATAATAATAATAAGTCATACAAGTTCCAATTTCAAAGCCTTCAAAATGTGAGGCTTAAATAGATGAAATGTTTAACAAACTGATCTAAAATATCTCAAGAAATCATAAATATCCCTATCCTATCATATCAAGTCGAATTGATCTACCATATCCATCATAATCTGGAAAAATCCCATAAAATAAGAGTGTAGACCTAGTTTCTAGGGATCCTCCATAAAGACTAGTCATGTTTGACCGCCTTTGATTGAGCGTATTAAAGCTCAATCTGGCTGTACCAACATGTGTACTGTTACTCCTAGTTCCCGAGCTTTCTAGAAACATATCTAGCTCGAGCCCAAGTGTCCTGCACATATGCAAATCATCATGCTATTACGGGAATTTTTGTTGCTGTCCAAAATTGCACTTAATTTTCAATTTTCACAAAACATCTAATAATTGAAAAACATAAATTAAATACCTTATTATGCATCTTTGGGTCTATGTGAGGTGAATATGATGGTAAATGGATAGATAATGTAGCAAAATAAAATTTATTTCTTAAGCAAAAAGAGATCAAAACAAGGCCCAACAATATATATATATATATATATATATATATATATATATATATATATATATATATATATATATATATATATATATATATATATATATTTCAAAACTTAATAATTAACATTCCACATTTAAATTAAATAACCCATAGTTCATTCCATATAATATGGTTTGTTTAAACATTAGTATTAAAAACCTAAATCCATATTTAATAGGTGGCCTACAAACCTTATGTAATGGGTTTATATGTAATATGGTGAAATTACAAATTATATAGTGGAGGTAATGTATTAATGGTGGAACGCTCATATACAATTGTGGGTTGTGTATTAAAGTTCAAATGCTCATATTCAAAGGTTTCATGATATAGCGTATGGTGACAAAAAACAAGGAAGGAGGTCGAGGTCCAGGTTTAAACCTATGAACTCCCTCACACTAAAAAGCACCTCCACCGTTGAGCCAAGCTCGGTTCCATTGGAAGTCAATGCAATGCTATAATATTCCCAATTAGCCATGAGCTAGTTGAAATATTAATTTTTTCTTTTGCTTTTTGTTTAATGAATAAGAGGACAATGGAGATCCACAATTCTCCTTAATAATGAATAAATCTTGGTAGCTTAATTGGGCTTTTATAATCTTAAAGAAATTGGAACATATGGTAGAGTCAACCTTGACCAAATCAACAGCGCTGTCATGGAGAAGTGGTGATCAATGAAAGACAGCGCAGTTTTAGATGGATATGCTTTGTGTGAAAGTAGTGCTATTATTGGATGGGGCTTAGGGTTTTCAAGCTCATATATTATTTAAGGAAGAGGATGGCAACCATAATTATGTATGTTGATGTATATGACATTTCTAAATATATGGTCTATTTAGACATATTTCTTTATCTTATTGTTTAGCTGAGATAGAGTGATGTTTAGCACAGGGTGTTCCTGATCGGGAATCCCACCTCTTCCATTGAGAAGATCTTGGAGGAGTCTTGTACTACATTTTCCACTATCAGGCTTGATACCAAGCTTCTTCTTTCATCTACAATGCAGATCTTGTTGAGGGTTTGGTTGTTTTGTAGGTTGCAGCAAGTGGAGACTAGATCTAGCTCATTTCATTGCTCATTTTCAGTGGATGAGGCTTCCTTTCCATTGGGACGATAGTAAGGAAGGCCCTTATGCATATTTTCAGATCTTGGCGTCAGGCCAACTATTTATTTATCCCTACAATGCAGTTTACTTCCAGATCTACGTTATTTCTGTAGGAGGAATTGCAGGGTGGATTGGCACACCATTTGGAGAGTTGGTTTTCTATGAAATGGATCTACCTTTCATTTGAGGATCTATTGGAGGAGGTTATTCTATTGATCATATCATATCAGCCACACTTTCTAGATCTATATTTTGCAGTGGGTCTTCAACCCTAGGGCCTAGATCACCATCTTGTACATGGTGTTTTGCTGAAAACCCTTAAGGGGTTCTTCAAAGGAGGTTGTATAGTGCTCAGATTTGTAATAGATATATATTTTGAGGCACATATCAGCCCTAGATCTAATGTATAATCATTTGTTGTAGCATAGCTTTAAAAATAGTGTTGTAAGTGTCTTCCAGCTTTATATATAGTGGCAACACCTCATTTTGGAGGGATTTTGTCCATGCTTGTACTTTCTTATTGTGTGTATTATGGCCCATTATTCATGTATATTTTGTTGCTGTTATAACATATGAAAGGTCTCCATATTGGCCTCTTTCTTTTAAATGATGATTTACACTATTCTTCCAGAATTTTGCACTATATTCCTGCTTTTCCCATTTGGGAATATTACAGTGGTATCATAGCATAATCTTGGCACAGCCTGGGCATCTTGAAAAGCCAATATGTCATATGAATAAGGAAAGCCTCTTACTGATAGAAAGAAGAGGTATCAAAGAAGAAGACACCGGAAGTTTGATTATACAAATGACAAAGAAGAAAAGGGTAAAACATCTTTATCTAGAGGTGAAGATGAAGAGAAGGAGTTCCCTAAGTTCCTTCTTAGAGCCATGCAAGACATTGCTAGAGATATCAAAAAGATGAGAATGGATATATTCAAGTAATCCCCTAAAGGATTTCATCATGGTGAGGGCTCTGGCATGTCTCATCACTGGAATGATAAACTAGTGCAACAACCACAAGTTTCCCGACGCTCTACTATGCCTACATTCTTGGTTGTGGGAAATGAAGGGTTTCAAGAGAAATAATCCCTTGAAGACTATTTTATGGAGTATGAGCCTCAAACTCAGAGATTCAAGGACAAATTGAGTTTTCAAGAACTTTTTCAAATCAAGGACAATAGAAGACCAAGGCATCACAATAGAAGTGGTGGATTCATTCAGAATCATGATCTACACCGCACTATGGACAGATTTTTCTTACCCAACTTTGATGGGTCATCCAAGTGCACTGCCAAATCATGGGTAGAGGAGCTTGACATCTACTTCAAGTTGAACAAAGTTCCAGAAATGGAGGCCATTAAGATAGCAGCGTTGCACCTTGAGGGTGAAGCACATGACTGGTGGTTCCATGGCTTGTATACATTGGGTCATGCCAATGTGACTACATATTCAGAGTTCACTAGGAGGCTAGTGGAAAGATTTGATAGAAGAGATCGTGAAGCACCATTCATGGGGCTTGCAAAACTGAAACAATCAGGTAATCCAAAAACTTACATTTCTAATTTCTTAATACTTTTTGTTATGGTTCCTGATTTATCTACAACAAGAAGGGTGTATATGTTAATTGATGGGTTAGATGAACCTATTTATGGGTTGGTTAAGTCTACCAATCCCACTACCCTACAAGATTCCATTGAAAGGGCTATATATCTTCAAGATTCCTTGCCATAAGCAAAGGCAACTTTTCACCACAAGCCCTCTTTTCCATCAAAGGGAAAAGAAGAGAAGGCTCCTCCTTCAAAGGAGAGCCAATATAAAAAACCTCTTGATGATGATGTCTGAAGAGATTTGAGGAGGAGGAATATTTTATTCACATGCCAAGAATCTTGGCACCCAGACATAGATGTGCAACAAGAAAGGCACACTACGTAGAGGTCTTCTCAGATGATGAGGAGGAAGAGAGGGGTCACAGCGCTGGAATAGCAGGAGATGATCCACCACCACCTCGAGGTGATTATGGGGCCATTGCTCCAATTAGAGGCACTCTTGCATCATTAAGAGTGGTACCCAACTATCATAAAACTTCCACACAAGAAACAAAGTTGAATTTGCGTAGTGGAAGCAGGGATATGATGATCCCATCTATTATGCACATGAGGATGGTCCATGAGACATCACTATCTTGTGGTAAACCACCTGGGAGATGACCTGATCCAGATTTGGTGAGAGATGTCTCACATCATGATGCACCATTCATAGATGTGGAAGGAATGGGAGCATTAGAAGACCATGATACAACGTTGAGATTTTTGGGTAGACTCAAGGAGGAGGGAGACATTCTCCCAACATCATCATTACCCACTCTCATTTCAGATTCTGCACTGTGGGAGGAGAAGCATGGAAGGAATGACCTTCCAACATGTACCTTTGGCATGGGAGATGTCAAGGAGGATAGAAACCATATGAAATATGTTCTTTGTGATAGATCATCAGCGTTGTCACTATGGGAGATTGATCCATATTTAAAATCCCAACTACTGGTGGATTATTCCAAGGATCTTTTCACATGCATGATACTTGATGACCAGCTACATGAAGAGGGCTATTCAGTCCAAGAAGGAGTCATCTACTATCGTGGTAGGATCTTCTTATCTATAGCCTCCAAGCTCAAGGATAAGTTGCTACAAAGGGCTTATGAAGAGTTATTTTTCAGCCATACTTATTCCATGAAGGCCTACAACACTATCATGGAGAGCTACACTTGGGAAGGCTTTGAAGAGGATATCAGCATTTTCAAATATGCATGAACTAGGTGGATTTGGGAGAGAGACATGACTCTATCAAGGAGTTAATTCAGCCACCTCTTTCCTCTTTTGGAATGAGAGGAGATATATCTATGCACCACTCCATTTGTATGAGGATAATTTTTGGTAAAAAACATGCTTATGTACCTAATGTTTCATTTGATGATCATTTGAATTCTTTTACCATGTATATGCAGGCCATAGCTCCAAGGAGGAGAATTATTCCATATAAAATTCATGGCCAACTTTAGGCCATAAACATTTATGAACATGGCCACTCCCTTAGAGGACAAAGGGAGATTTTGTATCATTGTGGGTGCACTCCAAAGGCACCAAATATATCTCACACTTTCAGCCATGGTGAGATGACTTGGGCAGCAAGTAAGTGGAAGGGAAACCACTTACCACATCATTATCTAATCTATTCAGGAGACATACTGCGCTCGTTCCACATGCGGGACTATGAACCACCTCCATTTATACAAATTTATGTTTGCATGTACTTAGTTTTGATCCCATACATTGATGATGTACTTATACTTTTTATGGGAATGTTTGGAGGGAGGATGGGAGGAATGTATGTGCCTTATGGGAGAGAGATTCTCCATCTTCATTATGCTACATGTTTCAGGGAGAACATTGGGAAAACCATTTTTGTTTCATTTGAACTATTGTCTCCTTATGGGATGGATTATTTGCATCTCATGAGAACTTTGGAGGAGAAATTCATGGAAGGATGGATTGGTGAACACTTAGCTTATGAGGGAAGCTTATCACATGTTGGTGTCACCAATGGAGGAGGATAAGAGTTGTAGCACTCACCTTGTCAGTTGCTTGAGGACAAGCAACATTTGGGAAGGGAGGACTGTAATATTCCCAATTAACCATGAGCTATTTGGAATATTAACTTTTTCTTTTGCTTTCTGCTTAATGAATAAGAGGACAATGGAGATCCATAATAATGAATAAATCAATGCCAAATGTGATAGAGATAAATCTTGGTAGCTTAATTAAGCACCCTTAAGTTTGAAAAGGGGTTGGAACACCTTGACTGGGTCAACCTTGACCAAATCAACAACGTTTTCATGGAGGAGTGGTCATCAATGAAAGACAACGCAGTTTTAGATGGAGATGCTTTGTGTGAAAGTAGTGCTATTATTGGATGGGGCTTAGGGTTTGCAAGCTCATATATTATTTAAGGAAGAGGATGGCAAACATAATTATGTATATTGATGTATATGATATTTCTGAATATATGGTTTGTTTAGACATATATCTTTCTCTTGCTATTTAGCTGAGATAGAGTGTTGTTTAGCACAGGGTGTTTCTGATCGGGAATCCCACCTCTTCCATTGAGAAGCTCTTGGAGGAGACTTGTACTACATTGTCCACTATAAAGCATAAGGCCAAGATTTTTCTTTCATCTACAGCGTAGATCCTATTGAGGGTTTGGTTGTTTTGAAGGTTGCAGCAAATGGAAACTAGATCTCGGTCATTTCATTGCTCATTTTTCAGTGGAAAAGGCTTCCTTTCCATTGGGAGGACAGTAAGGAAGGCCCTTGTGTATATTTTCAGATCTTGGCATCAGGCCAACTATTTATTTATCCCTACAGCGCAGTTTACTTCTAGATCTGCGTTATTTCTATAGGAGGAGTTGCAGGGCGGATTGGCATACCATTTGGAGAGTTGGTTTTCTAGTGAAAGGGATCTGCCTTTCATTTAGAGGATCTATTGGAGGAGGCTATTCTATTGATCATATCAGATCAGCCACACTTTCCAGATCTATATTTTGCAGTGGATCTTCAGCCCTGGGGCCTAGATCCCCATCTTGTACATGGTGTTTTGCTGAAAACCCTTG
Source organism: Pinus albicaulis (assembly GCA_034641835.2). Classification (NCBI taxonomy): domain Eukaryota; kingdom Viridiplantae; phylum Streptophyta; class Pinopsida; order Pinales; family Pinaceae; genus Pinus; species Pinus albicaulis. Next base: position 771,127,569 of record CM076574.1, on the reverse strand, counting down.
AGGGGTTCTTCAAAGGAGGTTGTATAGTGCTCAAATCTCTAATAGATCTATCTTTTGAGGCACATATCAACCCTAGATCTAATGTATAATCATTTTTTGTAGTAGAGATTTAAAAATAGCACTGTAAGTGTCTTCTAGCTTTATATACAATAGCATCACCTCATTTTGGAGGGATTTTGTCCATTGGAGGCTTGTACTTTCTTATTGTGTATCTTATGGCCCATTACTCATGTATATTTTGATACTGTTATAACATATGAAAGGTCTCCATATTGGCCTCTTTCTTTTAAATGATGATTTACACTATTGTTCCAGAATTTTGCACTATATTCCTTCTTTTCCAATTTGGGAATATTACAAGCGCATTTATACTTAATCTCTATACAGTTCACCAATGGGCAAAGGAGGGGGCCAACCCCCTCGTAATATGACCATACCTCATAACCGTGTGGAGTACTAATGCGTTAAACGCGCTTAGCGCTAAGACCAAAATTAAAACACACTTAAATTTAATATAATGACGCGTATAATCTGGCAGAAAATTTGGCAGACAACTCCAGATTTAGTCGAAGTTAACTCCAATTTTCCAGATTTGGACGAGAAATTGGGGGAAACTTTAATGTGGGCTATATTGGTAAGTTTTAGACCAATTTTTGTTCAAGGATAGTCATTCTTAGAATATCGGCATGCTTTGAATCCATTGGAATGGGTTACAGAGGCAATGGAGCTCATCTACAGGTGTTTTTGGCATGTTGAATAATTTTGAAGCCTAGGGCCACCAGGAGGGAAGGCCATGCCCAGATCAGCTGAAGGTTGTTTTAAGTGAATTAATAGTAAATTTTTGATATATTTGATGCTTTGAACATAGTGGTACAGTTTATAGAGGCGTTGGAGCACATCTGAAGGTGATTTTGTCATTTTGGAGATTGAACAAGCCCATGGCCACAGGTGTTGGACGTCAAGCCTAGAAGAACTGTGAACCAAATTCAGAGATTGGATAGTCATTTTTGGGGTTTTCATGTCTTCTAAAGCCAATGGAATAGTTAGAAAATCCATTGGAATAGCATAGGTGCTTATAATCATACTTTTGACCCATAATCCCAAGAGGGTCTAGCTAGTTAAAGCAGGTCCATGGAGATGTAACCCAAGAAGGGTGAACTCCATCATCATCTATTGTGTTATGTGATTGTTGTGAGTCATTTTACTACATTTCATTTTTTGTATGTGAGCTTTAAATTATAATTAACTCATAATTTGATCTTTAAAAAAACAGGAAACTACACACATAAAACCCCTTCACAAATGGTTAACATGAGTCAATCCTTAAACACGTTTTAATACTGATGAGGGAGCTTGCTTAGCAATAAAAATTTTGCCCATATTCAGATCAAGTTTGTATCAGAGAAATTTTTTATCTCATTTCAGCCAAGGGTAACTAAGTCTTCTATAGCGATTGGTTTTTGAATTTGTGCAAGGAGAATTTAACATTTTGCCAAGTTTATGTGGGAAGGAAAAGAAGTCAATATTGAGAACTGAGTTCTCAAAATGTAGAAAATAAGCTTTGTATGCATTCCATGTGTGATGGCAGCTTCATTAATTTATGCCCAATTAAACAATAATTATGTGCAGTAAAGAGGTAGATAGAACATCAAAACACAAAACTATATAAACACCAGGATTTTTAGTTGGAAACCAAATGTGGGAGAAAACCACCATTGTTGTCGTCCCTATATTCTTCTTTTATTAAAAAAATTCTTCTTACAATCTTGTACTGGCGTAGACTCTAACCAGCACACATGCTCCTACCTGTAGAAGGCTGCAACCTTCTCTTGTTTTCCGGGTCCTATTGGAAGGGAGCTACAACCCCCTTTCTGAAGACTGTTATCCAACTCTTTGTGGATCACTTTTCAGAATGTTTCAAACTCGATCCACTTCCAAAAATTTCGAAATCAACTAAATCATCAAATCAATCACTAAATCTTAATCAACTATAGCAACCATTACAACTAGATCAAACCAAATCAGGACATATCATATCAATGCATAGTTACTCATCAATATACCAAGCCAAACATTTTTACTCATTAAAGAAACCATATATTTCCACTGCAAATCCTGATAAAGTATACATTAGATTGTATACGCTATTGTTCTAAATAAAGCCCGCATATGTACACACTTCAACTTAAGAAGACCCGCATACAAATCTCAAGATATTGAATGACTAAGTCTGAATCACTGTCACACTAAATGAATCATTGAAATACATACTAAATCCATATCCAAATATAGATCACCACACAGTAGCATCATCATTAGTCAACATATCATTCCATAAAAAATTAATCCCAACTAGTACTGTCAAACACAAATTATTATGAGAGAGACATCATCGAAAAAAAACAACAATCATAACATAACTAATCAAACATCATTAACAGTTCATACTACAAAACCCTAGAAAGCATACACGATTCTTATATATTTCATCTGTGTATGTATGCTCTTCCCATGTTTGACACATGCGTACATATTATGAACTTTTTCCGAATGTATATGTGACTACCGAGAAGTCAATCCTTGTATGTACACGACCTTTCTGAAGCAAACCTGCATACAGATCTGTAATCACTGAATCATGTCTTCGTTGCAACCATAAAACATACTTCACAACCCTTATTATCACATGTTCATGTAAGAATATCATTACGATCATGGATCTATCATAGTTAGTCACAATCATAAAACACCAAGCAAGCATGTTCATTAGTCTTTACAATGCTATCAAATCTGAACCTCCTCCATGCTCCTTGATGAACACATGTTTCACATCAAATCATTCATCAATAACCCATAACTTGCACACTTAACACTTTGATCTCCCTCTCCTTATATAGCTTAGGCCTCATCCATTACCTTAGGCCAATCCCTTAGTAATGCTGATGGTATTCTTTTATAAGATCAAATATACATTGTCGCTCTCATTATTATAGGCCAATACCATGATAAAGACCCCTGATATTGATAATACCATGGTGCGGAAACTATATGCGACTTTTCTTCACCATACCCACGTATGTACATGTCCTTTTTTCACAGGACCAGAATATATTTTCCCAAACTTCACCTTTATCATTCCTTTGTCTTTGAACTAATATTCCTTTTTCCATTATCTCTATCACATCTGAACTAGCCTATATACTCATCTTGCTACCATCATGTTTACATCTTTATCAAGTAGGTTTCCATCAAAGACAACACATTAGTTATAATGCAAACAATCTCCCCCTTTGGAATTGATGGAAACCACTTTGGTGTTTTTTTTGGTTACCACCGCCTATAGATACATCTAGAAACATAAAACCTATAGATACATATGGAAACATAGAACACCAATTTACTCTCCCCCTTTGACATAAAGGGAAAAAGGATGACCAATGACGAAAGAAGACTTCTCTCCCCCTGTGTAGAGAGAATCATTGTAGGGATGATATTTTTATGATCGGAATATGGGAAAACTTGTTATTGCTATGAAAAATCCCTCATCAGTATTAAAATGTGTTTAAGGAACGGCTCATGTTAACCATTTGTGAAGGGGTTTTATGTGTGTAGTTTCATGTGTTTTTAAGGATCAAATTATGAGATAATTAACAATTAAAAACTCATATACAAAAAAATAAATGTAGTAAAATAACTCACAACAATCACATAACACAATAGATGATGATGAAGTTCACCCCTCCTGGGCTACATCTCCATGAACCTGCTTTAACTAGACAGGCCCTCTTGGGATTATGAGTCAAAACTCTGATTACAAGAATATGTGATGCTCCAATGGATTTTCTTATTATTTCATTGGCTTCATAAGACATGAAAACCCCAAAAATGACTCTCCAATCTCTAAATTTGGTTCACAGCTCCTCTAGGCTTGACCTCCAACACTGGTGGCCATGGGCTTGTTTAATCTCCAAAGTGACAAAAGCACCTTCAGATGGTCTCCAACGCCTCTATAAATTGTACCAATGTGTTTTGAGCATAAAATACATAAAAAATTGACTATTCATTCACTGAAAACGACCTTCCACTGATCTGGACATGGCCTTCCCTCTTGGTGGCCCTAAGCTTCAAAATTATTCAATGTGCCAAAAACATTTGTAGATGAGCTTCGTTGCCTCTATAATCTATTCCAATGGATTCAGAGCATGCCAATCTGCTAATAACGACTATCTTTGAGAAAAAATTGGTCAAAAATTGACCAAGATAGGCCTCATTAATGTTTCCCCCGATTTCTCCTCCAAATCTAGAAAACTGGAGTTAACTCCGACTAAATCTAGAGTTATCCGCCAAAATTGGTGCTCTGCCAAATATGTCGCCAGATTAAACGTGTCATTATCTTAAAGTTAAGTGTGGTTTAATTTTGGTTTTAGCGCTAAGCGCATTTAGGGCATTAGCACTCCCCACGGTCATGAGCTATGATCATATTATGAGGCGCTGGCCCGCGAGGCTGACCCCCTCTTTCGCCCATTGGTGAATTGTATAAAAGTTAAGTATAAACACACTACATTGAGCTTTGGCAGAAATGAGCTTCAACGGTGGAGGCGCTTTGTAGTGTGAGGGAGGTCACTGGTTCGAACCCGAACCTCAACCCCATTCCTTCGTTTTTGTCACCATACACTATACCATAAAACCTTTGAATATGAGCGTTCGAACTTTAATACACAACCCACCATTGTATATGAACGTTCCACCATTAATACATTGCCTCCACTATATAATTTGTAACGTCACCATATTACATATAAACCCGTTACATAAGGTTTATAGGCCACGTATTAAATATTGATTTGGGTTTGTAATACCAATGTTTAAACAACCATATTATTTGGAATGAACTATGAGTTATTTAATTTAAATGTGGAATGTTAATTATTAAGTTTTATACACTATACCATAAAACCTTTGAATATGAGCATGCGAACTTTAATACACAACCCACCATTGTATATGAACGTTCCACCATTAATACATTGCCTCCACTATATAATTTGTAATGTCACCATATTACATATAAACTCGTTACATAAGGTTTGTAGGCCACGTATTAAATATTGATTTGGGTTTGTAATACCATTTTAAAATCATACAAAATATTAAATATATAATTATACATATAATATATTAATTCCAATCTTAATACATTAAAAATAATTTCTCACATAAAAATCATGATGAACCTATGTTCAGCCTTGGAGGATATTGGGCGATTTTTACCTTCACAAACCAAACTGGCGAATCTCGTTGTGAAACTTGTCACAGTCCCATTGGACAAAACTGAAGAAGATTATCTGCATGTTGACTGGACTACCATGTCAGTAGTTGCACCTATTCTGCAATAATTTGTTTGTTCGAAACGGCGATCAACAGATCATAACTCCTTCATCCAAACTTGGTTTTCAACGAAACGAGTTGTGTTCGATTCCTTACGATGGGTAAGTTGCTTTGAATCTAGTTTGGTGAAATTTTGAGCACTCTCATTTTTGAGCTAATTTTTGCCCCTGATCCAGATTTTCATCACTCCTTCCCATTGACATGCTTTTGGACCCACAAAAGCTGCTTATATCATAAGAGTTGAATTCTCTTTTGTTTCCCAGGTTCTATAATCTTGATTCTACTTAGATAAATCACTATGACAACCTCTTCGTCATTGACATGCCTTGCCTTTCTTTGCAAATGTCAAGTTGGCTCTTCAACCACTGTTCTCCTTTTGTTGCTGACCCAATCCAACACTTGTTGGCTGCTTGCTAATATATATATATTTTTTGTACCAAATCGATTCCTCGGTGCCTTCCCACCGAGAATCATGTTCCTCCTTTGCACCATGAGTGAACTACAACAAATAGCTTCCAACATCAGTAAAAATAAGAAAATAAATGACCATTATTTTACCTCCACGGTTCCAAATTCCACATCTGGAAGAATGCATTCGCCATCTCCTTCTCTTCTTGGCGTCAACAGATAACATGGTCTACAATGATGGCAAGATTTCTTGAAATCTTGTTACAACAAACACATCATGCAAGAAACAACTTGACGACATATCCTCTTGCTACTTCAAAGCAACAAATTTCACATCATGTGAACATCGCCATGTACTCTCACATCTTGGTGTCAAAATCATCAACCAAACACAAGTCGAAAAAACATGCCTCTTCAATCAAATGACTCACAATTCAAGCATAAGCATGTGTAAACAAAATGAATTTCACATCTCATGAAACACTTCGTCAACATCTCCCTTTCATCTTTCGAGACAAATTCAACTTTTTCCAAGTCGATATGACATGCCTGCAACAATAAATCAACCAACACAAGCCAACACTCATGCATGTGTAAATGATCAACACTCTCAAGTTGACAACATACATGTTCAGCAAAGCGATCAACCAACACAAGTCAATTACTCATGCATGTTCAAGAACAATGAAACCATCAAAATTTCACTATTCATATACATAAACTCTCATCCATGTATACAACTCTTCAACTCTCTTACAAGTAAAATCATAAGTACAAGAACTCCATTCATATGTACATGTACTTAAATCTGAAATGAACAAATTTGCTGCAATAAAGTGAGTCAGCATAACTCCAGTTTCAATCACCTTCTTGGCGTAAACATGCAACATGCATTCCATTGGAAAAGAAATGCATCAATCAAAAGACATGCAAAGCCTCAATTGGATAAGAAATCTAACTATCTCTTACCAAACCATTTCAATGGTGCTTCTTTCAGCTGCACATCCTCATCATGTGAATCATCTCGACCCACATCAATTATGGAATCCTCTTTTCCATTCTTGCCATTCTCTTTCTCCACCTTCTTCAAATGTCATGGACGACTTGTTGGATACAAAGTCCAACACTTGTCTACAAGATGACCTTGCTTATGGAAATGAGTGCAAAACAATTTCCTCTTCTTTTCAACATGGCTTGCTTTATCTTTGGCTTTTTTCCTCCTTTGCTTTAAAAGTTTCATGTGCATGGCTATCTTCTTCCAACACCTTGAAACATTATGGCTATCCAAACCACAAAAGGAACATGCAACTTTTCTCCAAATCTTATGTGATAATTTTTCATGTTTATCATAATCAAAAGAAACTTGATTAAAATAATATTTATACCTTGAACATTCAACTTTTTTGCCTTCTTGAGGAGGTGAGTTTGATGAGGTAGTGGCTCTCTTCGGAATACCAACAATGCATTCAAAGGCTTTGGAGCTTTCAACATCCTCTTGTTCGCCATTCTCATTAGCTGCATGCTTATGAGCACCTTCCTGCAAAGTGGGTGTAAAAAATTTACATTCCTTATTAACACAATCTTCACAAGCTTGAGGTAATGCACATGAAATGAAAATCCTTCTTAGAACACCTTCATGTGCCTCCTTGGCTTTAGAGCTTTCTCCATCACGTTGTCAATAACCAAGGCCCAAATACTTAGGCCTTTCCTCAACAACAATTGGCTCAACTATGCCTTTTGCATGTTTTCCCAATACTTTACCTTCATAGCCCATCTTCATCAATAATTTTGACCCTATTCCTCTAGTGTGTCTTTCAAAAGCACCTACACATTCATCTTGAGAGGAAATTGAAGATAAATTTGAATTGCATACCTCTTCTTCAAGCACATGCTTGGCTAAGGCTTCCTTGACATCATGGAGCTGAGTCTCCATCTCATGCATCTTTTCAAGGTTCTCATTTGCAATATGGAGTCGAGTCTCCATCTCATGCATATTTTCAAGAAGCTCTTGCTTCTCCTCCTTCATGGAAATAAACCGCTCTTGAAGTTTAATTCTCTTCCTCCTATATTCATACTTCCCTTGCATCCTATCAATCATGATGTAGAGTTTCTGCAACATCTCTTTATCAAATAGTTTTGAATAATGATGTATTGATTAATATTGCACAAGAGATTAGATAAGTTAACTGGATATACGTGGGTTTCTGTAATAATAGTTGTGTACATACAATAGTTTCCTTTACAACAATCGCATATAAAAATGAGAATAAGAAATTGAAATTGAAGTGTGTAAAATACTAATTCACCCCTATCAACCCCCCTCTTAGTATTTTCCCTAACAGGATGATTGCGTGAATATGCTAAATCTCATGGGAAAGGGAGATATATCAAAGGAGCCTTATTATGACATAGTCCCACTCTACTTCAGGAGCTCAAGAGGATTATCAAAGTACAAACTTTAGCATTAAATGCTTCTACTAGGATATATAAATTAGCTAATGACAAATTAACAAGAGCATAAATCGGTGATTTGTTGGAAAATTTTAAAACTAATATTATTAGCTCTTTTTAGTCACAATTTGATGTTTCTTTTGGTTAAAAAAAAGCAAGCTAGAGTCGGAAAGGCACTGTCAATATTTTGCTCCAATTATTGGAAAAAACATTCCCTTATAAAGTGGCCCTCTCCTCTAGGTAAAAATATTGTAAAATTTGATATATATATATATATATATATATATATTTTATATATTTCTAAATAAGATTAATTCTATTATATGGCACATAAAAATACAATTCGAAACTATCCACCGGAGCTGCTATGCTAGCCAATTCTGGCAGGTGTAGAGTTCAAAAACAAAAAAATGTGGCTGCTCCTGTTGGGGAAACCAATCCAAAGATTGTTTCCCTCAGTGGGGAAACCATAATTTACCATAATTTTCCAAAAAATTATCGTGTTGTGCAGGAGAAAGAAATACATAAGAACAGTAAAGTGAAACCTAACTGAGGTAGGAAACCTCTCGAAACTAATACTGATGTGGCCAGACATGCTACTAGTTGTGTGGAGGAGGCTCTTCAACCATGACAAGCCATAGTCTTTAGAGGAGTCCTCTTCCTTCTTCGATGACTGCACCGTGGGCTCTGGCGTTGTAGCAGAATGCACACCTGCATCCATAGCCTTATCATCTTCTGCTGAGTTGTCACTCCCTTCGCTGCTGGAGGAACGTGTCTCTAGTTTAGTAGGCAGGGCCTCCGATTTTCTGGAGTGCTAAGGGTAGGACGAGGATATGGTAGACTTTCTTAAACGTTTCTGAGAGCCAGAACCAGCAGATCTGGACGGGACATCTGAAAGACGCACTGAAAGAGTAGCTGAGATGAGATGATGGTCCAGAGCGTCGGTGGAGTCGAAATTGAGCCGGAATTCAGTCGGATTGTCCTCATGGAGGGGGGAGTGGCTTTCATCATGGAGGGATATGGGAGGGCGAGAGGACTGGCCTCTTTCGCAGTCTCTGTGGCATTGCATCCTGTGACGCCGAGGCATGGCATTGCAGGTGGGCTCTGGAGCGACGAGGAGAGAAACAAACTTGCTGGAGGAAAGTTGGCAGGTTGCCTCAAGTTGCAGAGGAGGCAGGGAATGGAAGTTGGGGTGCCTTGGACAAAGACCTATGAATTGGACAGAGACCATCAAACTGCAGGAGAAGACTGCGGGAATGAAAGAGCTGGGCGCCATGAAATATCGGGAAGGGCAGTAGGCCGAACGGGTGTAACAGCTCGAGGCAAATGGGTTAATGCAGGCGTCAGGTGAGTAGATGCTCCATTTAATAACATCTGGACGGAGGCCATGCGCAGCCATGTGGTTGTGCCATGCACCTTGCGGGGGAGCCGCCACGTCGCAATACCTAGGGATCACCCGCATCCGAGGAATATTTAATTATATTTTTATAAAGTATATATTATTTTTTATAATAATAATAAAAAGATTTTGTGCTAATTTTTAATTTGGAAACAAAAATTCCTTTCGTGTAATCGAGTGTAACCGAAATTGTTCTCTATCCCAACTAGCTTTCAATGCACGCTGACGAAATTAGTTAATAATTGTTATTAAGTGAAGTTGTAAAAGTAGCTTTTTCAATTGGGGCCAAACACATTAACAATTTTATTGAGGATTGTTTTTCTTCCAAAGGCCATGGTTAAATAATTGGCATGTGATAGGTCACCAGTTCTGATTCCAATCCCCGTGGGTGCTCACTTACAAATATATATATATATATATATAATAATAATAATAATAATAATAATAATAATTTCTATTTAATATATATATATATATATTATTAAAAATAAATAAAATTTTTAAATATATTTTTAAAAATAATATATTTGAATTTTTTTAATTAATATTTAGAAATGTGATAATTTTAGACCATGCTAGTTATTTTTCTAAATTATGATGATGAATTATGATGATTTCGGTTGGATGGAAAAAGTATGTATTCATGGTGGGCCATTATCATTAGAATTGAATAAATATGTTATTATTAAAATTGCAACGAAATTTAATTGTCCTTTTTAATATTTGGAATTTGGCTTTTGTGATCCATAAATTGTATACAAATTTTTTTGGTGAAAAATCAACATTTCAAAATTTCGCCAATAAAATTTACATATACTAACAAGAAATTAGAAAATATATAATTTTAAATTTATTTTAATTGAAAATAAAATTATAATTAACTAAATATTAAAATTTAATAATTTGATGTTTATCTTTTAATTTTAATTTTAAAAATCTCAGTTAATATTTCCGTAAAATTCACATATATCAATAGGAAATTGAGGCAACCATTTTGAAAATGATTTTAATTTATAATTAAACGAAAAATTAAAATCCATTGATTAAAATTATAATAATGCGATTCGTATCTTCTAATTATTGAGGCAACCATTTTGAAAAGGAGTAGTTTATAACGCGACTTTTTGATTGGAAAATCTGGCAAACGGATTTTTATTCTTTCCCCGTTGATGTGACAATGCTTGGAGTTCTCGCCGTCACCAAAGGTCTCTTGGCCGTCGTTGTCCGTCGACCGCCGCTACGCCCTCCAGGATGTTCAGTCCCCATAACATGTATGTCCGGTGGCCATACCCATAGCATGTCATTCATGTATGGATACATCATCCATGAAATTTGAATTTTAAAATTTTTTAATTCTCGCCCTTTACCTAAAATCTGTTTTGATTTTCAATTGGGACAGGCGCAGGGGTTCTCGTATTCCCAACATTCAATTGCCCCAGACAACCAGAGACTACGCCTGAGTAAAATCAAGAGACCAGATTTTAGTTAAAATCCGTCCTGCCACTCTCAATCCTGTCGATTTTAAGAGACAGAGGCATATTCAGAGGTGTTGATTTCGATTTTGTGGTATTCATTGTTTTGTTTTTGTTTTAACAAATATACTTAACCAACGACATGTCATTCGATGACCATGTATCTGTATTTTTTTTATTGCTTTGTATTTTTCCATGGCTGGTCTGTTTGATAGGGAACGTCGTGCCAGACCAGCCATGGATGGATGGACTACTTTTCACTCTGCAACAGTGGGTAAGCTGCTTTACTCGTTTCACTGGTTATGTTCCTTTTTCACCTCGTCTTAGCTTGAGGTGAAGTGCTTGAATGCTACGAGTATTGCTAATTTTGACAAATATATATATATTGGATGAATCCCACAAGTATTGCTAATTTATTTGCTCATTCGTGAAATATTTGTGATCACAGCTGTAGTGGGGCATAGCTTTCTAGCTAGGACCAAAGAACCATTAGGCTGTCGCCCTTCGAGTTGGGTCGGATCTATCAGCATTCTACCGCTGCAGCTTTAAAGGCTACCAAGATACTCTCTAGGCACACTCTCTTCGACAGTTCTACAGGGAATGTGACATTTATGGCACAGTTGATTTTATCTTCGGCAATGCTGCAGCTGTGTTTCAAGACTGCAATCTATTGGCTAGAAAACCCATGGATAATCAAAAGAATTGTTTTACGGCTCAAGGAAGAATTGATCCAAATCAAAACACTGGAGCCTCTATTCAAAACTGCAACGTTTCTGCTGCGCCTGATCTCGCTCCGGTGCAGAGCTCTTTCCAAACATTCTTGGGAAGGCCATGGAAAAACTACTCCCGCACAGTTTATATCGAATCATATATAGATGATGTCGTCGATCCTACAGGTTGGCTAGAATGGTCGGGGGACTTTGCTTTGACCATGCTCTCTATTATGGCGAATATATTAATTCCGGACAGGGAGCAGGAACTACAAAGCGAGTTCAATGGCTTGGGTATCACACCATGAACATTTCTGATGCTCAAAATTTCACAGTGGCTAATTTCATTTCTGGTGATGCCTGGATACCAGACGTGCCCTTCGATGCAACCTTAGATTAACAAGAATGCCAATATCCTAGAGCTGCTTGGCTGGCTGGATTGAAACAAAATTCAGAAACAACAAGACTATCATTCGAATTATCTCCGTTCATTCCTTATTAATTTCAACTGCAGAATTCGTTATCAGTTCAACTGTAGAATTCTTCATTGATTTCAACAGTTATAGCATTCGAATTATCTCCGTTCATTCCTTATTAATTTCAACTGCAGAATTCGTTATCAGTTCAACTGTAGAATTCTTCATTGATTTCAACAGTTATAGCATTCTAATTATCTTCGTTCTTCCTTATTAATTTCAACTGCAGAATTCCTTATCAGTTCAACTGTAGAATTCTTTATTGATTTCAATAGTAGCATCCAGCTCGATGCAACCGTAGATAATCTACGTTAAAGTCTTTGATGGGCACAAATTCATGTCTATTCATACCGATTCTCGTAATTCCATCACCGTCGTGCGACACTCTATACAAACTTGTTGAAAATCCAGAGATATCAATAAAACCTGTTAATGTTATATTATGCATTTGTTTTATTGCCAAGTTTTCTTAAGTTTCCTCTTAATGTTATGCATTTGTTTTATTGCCAACTTTTATTTCAGCGTAATGTGTGTATTAGAATCTGTTGACTTATTTATTTATTTTTTAAAATGTATTACGATCTTTTAACTTTTTTATTTATTTTTTTAATTCCAGATATTTTTATTTTTTGTTTTATTGCCAACTTTTCTTATTTCAGCGTAATGTGTGTATTAGAATCTGTTGACTTATTTACTTATTTTTTTAATTTTATTAACATCTTTTAACTCCTTTTTTTTGTTTTCTAGATATTTTTATTTTTATTTTTTATTGACTGTATAGATTGATTCTTTATTTTTTATTGACAGTATAGATTGATTCTCATGATAATATAAGCTATTTAGATTTTCTCTAAAATACTTATTAATAGATGTAGTATGTTACACACTTTGTTAGATTGTATTGATTTTTAATAAATTTTAAAAATTAAATTCTTCACTACTTCTCACACACCAATTTTATTTGAGAGTATTCTAATTCTGTTAAGTTCTTTGTTATTATTTATAACATTCTTTTATATATGAGCAAAATTTATTTATTAAAATAGCTCATTACATTTAATAAATTTAAAAAATTTAATTTGTGCCAATTAGCTCCCCACCCACAAATTTATTAAAATAGCTCATTACATTTAATAAATTTAAAAAATTTAATTTGTGCCAATTAGCTCCCCACCCACAAATTTACTATGGATTTGAGATTATTCTAATTCTAATAAGTTCCTCCATGATAGGTTCCTTATTATTATTTATAACATTCATTTATATATAAACATAATTTATTTAGCTAAATAATACATTTTACAATAACATGTAGAATTCAAGTATTTTTTTTCCTTAATTATTATGATCCACATACATATGTCTTAATTAACCACAATACTAATTTACAAAGAAATTATTATGATCCAACATGAACATATTCATTTCTTCAATTCAAAGTATTCCCACTTCTTTATTAACATAATCTTTATACTATACTTGTTCATTTCAAAATTGTTTATTGCATTTGTTCTTTAAATATTTTCCCGATTTTGTACATGAAAAGTTTGATATTAGTTATTGGTCATTAGGTTTCATGTCGTAAAAACAACCTTTTTTATTTGAAATTTTTAATTTATTAATTGATTCCACTTCATGTTGTTCACAAATTCATATCATTCAGAGGCTTGTTGAAATGTTTTGCTTGCTATATGTGAGAATGTCGCTTGCGTCATTGGTTTGTTGTGTGTGTCTTGTCACACATTCTCTATATAAAAATATAATCAAAACCTGGGTAAGTGATAATTATAATTCCTTGTCTATGCCTTGTGCCAAAAGTACCCATGCGCCTTGTTAGTCGAATTTACTTCATCTTATTGGGAGATGGATCATTATATAGCTAGGGTAGGAATTCCATAAACACTAGTGTGTGCTTGTGCATGTAGCACTAATGCCAATTTATTTGTAATATAATTTTGTATAGAATATATACAAATATTCATATGGGCGAGGAATTCATGAATTAGGTAATAGCTAACAACCCTAATTGTTATATAATTATTCTTTTTATAGATTTTATGCCATTCTGCACCATATAGCAATCTATTGAGGGTTGTTCCTAGGTTAGCTTTAACAATGTATTTTTTTTAAAGAAACAGGTATTGAAATTATATTAATAAAAAGGGGATTTGGACCAAACCATTACGATTTTCTAATATCTAGAGTTTACATGATTCACTGAAGGTTTGGGATAGAATAGGAAGGGAAATCCCAAAACATTACTTGAGGACCCCATAGTACAAGAAAAAATTTCCCATTCGAGCTAAATACATTTAGAAAACACCCTAAAATCCATTTTCATTTACATCCCATATCAACTTAGTAAATATCTATGGATAGTAATCACCAATTCCATGTTTTTTTACTTTTGATTATGATTCCCATAAATCAATACAACAAATCAAAAGTTTATCAGCCATTATGATTCCGAGAAATGGACTTTATGATTTTGTCGAATGTCAAGGAAGATGTCGTCAAGCTAGAATTCTCCAATCTTGAAAGAGGGGTATCACATGAAATAATATCCATAGGGGGAATAATGATGACTATGATGCACCACTATATTAAGGGTACATTTAAGAACCCACTAGTTAGGAAATACAAGGAGAAGTAAGTACTTATACCCAAATTTGGTTCCACAGACTTGGTAGGTAGGGAGGTCGTTGAAGCTATCAATGGAGCCATCTCAAAAGGAATGAAATCCACAACTTCCTGAGCAGAGAGAGTTGAATAATCCACCAAAGTGAGAGAAGAATATATAGCTTCAACAAATCAGACACTGAAGAAATATTACCCATCGAAGGAGTCACAGGTAAGACGACCCTTGGCTAGGGCCGAACCTTAGCCGCCACAACAACGGAATGCAGAGAAGCCATGAAGAAAATCTATCTTTAACAACGCATTTTGAATTATTAAGGACACCTAATTATTCTTGGATTATTCTTTTATAGATGTTATGTATGTAAGATAGAGAAATCAACTACATGAAAAATAAGCGTGGGTATAGTAACCAAGTAAGATCAAGTTAACTACTTCATATATATACATCATTATTCATGATGTAAATGAAATTTCAGTTTTATATTTTTAATTTTCCTTTGTAATATATGATTAATTTCCTTGTTAGACAATGTTTGAAAATTATTCCCAACCACCATCCATCTGTGCAGTCAAAACACTATGTGTCATCCCGCCGTAACTTTCTTTGTTGGCTTCTTTATTTCAGAACAGAAGTGGGTCAGTCACAAAGACATCATTCCCGACTGACAGATTCAGCCCAGAGGTCTGAAACCTCTATAGGACTCACACAGTTTTCTCAGAATATCTTAAAAATAGGTGACATGAGCTTATACATTATGTCAATAATTCTTTGTACCTCTTGATCATGGGAGTGGCAGTAATAAGAGGGAACCTTTATAATTGGAATCTTAATCCAGCTAAAATGTATCTCAGTAATGGGGCAACCAAAAGTTTGTTTGAATGAATTATTGAGTTAGTTAGAATCTATGGTAATTGTCACTCCTGCTCATTCTAAAACCCTACAATGCGTAAAGATGTTTGGCCCTTTATATGAAGGGGACCTCCCATCTCCGCTCTCACCCTCTCCCGATGCAAATTCGGCCATATATCATCAACATTATATTTCAAGAGAAAGCTTTAAATCTATTTACTTGTCTATACCTCTATTGAAACTTTAGCAGAGTACAGATCTGCAAACTAGCAAAATGGTATGATTAAAAGAAATAAAAATAAAATATATAATTAAAACAATTATTAATGAATATGTATTAAAAGAGATGCATTATATAATATAAGATATAAAGGGAAATTCCATCAAACCCTTTAATGACGTGATAGTATAGGAAATACCAGGAGGGCATAAGGGTTTTATTATTTCATTTGGATTTGCAAATAAATTAAATGATTGTGGGATAAATTCTTTGTCGGAAACACATAGGTGGACTTCATGAATTGTTGGGCATAGAGCGTGAGGCCCATGTGCCTGCAGCTCCCTTAACCAACCATAATTGGGCCAACAACCAAATTTTTCAACACCATTTCACTCCTTTGCGGACCTATGTTTCTCTTTGATACATTTGGGGGTACAGTATGGTATATCTCTTAGGTGTTAATACTATGATGTTACTGCACAATTCTACTCATGGGTTGAATTCCTCCAAAATTAATATTTATTTCAACCACCGGTATTGGATTTTGTTCATAAATACTTCAAACCACTATTAATTGTTTTATTCCATAAATACTCCTCCAATATTACCATAAGAGCATCTCATATAAATTTGTTTGTAAAGCCTCCATATTTTAGAAGACATTGGTGAGATTTAATTTATGTTTTAATGATATCAACTAATGATACCAACAATATTGTATTGAAAAGTCCATGATTATTTGAATTAAAATCCTGTGTGAATATTTATTACAAGTTTCAAATCTCATCATAGTTGCAAAAAAATACAATGAAGAACTATAGGGCTTTACACATCCTTACCCTTATGTGTATTTTTTCATTTGTCTCTGTGTCTATTATCTCTATGAGGGGATATGATATGGATATAGACAATGTGCCAACACTTGTGGATTGGCTTTACTGGAAATTTTACAAATAGACTTGCCTAGACTTAAAGTCCATAGTTAACGTGACATTTCAACAGGCGCTAGAGGACGATATCACTCAAGTTGTAATGATCAAGATCTTGAGAGGAAGCTTGCAAGATCTAAAAAATAAGAACAAAAAGTAAAAAAAAAACAACAAATATATATATATATATATATATAAAACAGAGAATAACTGTAAAAGTTACATTGTGGTAGAAAATTTGTGCTTTTCCAAAATGTGACTTGTTACTTGTAACATTTTTTAGTTACAATACCACTATTAAATGCCATGGGTGGGTAAATACCATGGGTAGATGTTACTTACAATACCATGGGTAAATACAATGGGTGGATGAATACCATGGGTGGATTCCACTTGCAATACCATGGGTAAATTCCATGTGTGAATGAATACCATGGGTGAATGCCACTTACAATACCATGGATGGATAAATACCTTGGGTGGCTAAATACCGTCATTGGATAATCATTCCTCGCCCTTAATAATCAGTGGTCCTTGTTGCGGGAAGTTCCCTCCTGAGAAGCCTTTTTTGAATATGAAGATTCACTGAAGATAAGGGTTTTGTGTGTTTAACCCATAATTGTGATGAGCGGAGATATGAGGATAGAGATACCCTATAATGGTTGTGACCAACTATGATACTAATAGTGTGCATCATAGAAAATGCAATTCAATGAAGCGTGGGTTTGTGGATGACCCATAACCATGACAAGCGAAGATACAAGGACAGAGATACCATGTAATGCTTGTGACCAACTATGATGCTAACAGTGTGTGACCTAGCAAATGGACTTCGATAACACGGGTTTTGTATCGTTAACCCATAACCTTGGGTTTGTGGTTGACCCATAACTGTGATGCTTATCAGTCTGCTTGGTAAAAGCATGGTGGTTTTTTTGGTAGATTCCAAACATATGTGTGTTTGGATTCCACAACTCTAAATAAATCTGACATGCCCATATCATGTTACAATGCCAAAAAAATGGGACCTGCATGTCCCTATCCCTAGTCACTATCATCTGGAGGATCCCAAGCCAATGAATACATACCACCAGATCGTAGGTCTCGGAATTCCTAACCAGCCATAGCTATGTGTCACATGATACCTTGCCACTCTAAGGAAAGACCAATGAACTAATCCTTATACCAATATTTTAAAGCATGCCTCCCACGCTCAGTAACCCTGGTCAGTAGTGTTAGCGTCAACACTTTTAATTTTTCGAATGTCTTCGAATCAATTAATTTTCAGTTTGAATAAGTCAAACCTATAAAATTTATTACTGTCATAAGTTCGAGTGTCATTTTTCCAAAACATTTCCATGTGTCTGGACATTAAGTGGTTGGTCTAATGCTTGAAACAATGTTGAGTCATGGAAAGTTATTGCCACGAATGTTGAGAAATTGAGTCGTGTGGTATAAATCAATGATGGGTCTGTCGGAATGTTTAATGAAGTCAGTTTTAGTTGAAAAATCATGCTTCCTAAAGCAAGATGACCATGAAAGAGCAGTGCCTTTATTTCCTCATTCATATTATTTTCACTCTTCCTAATAATATAAACCATATCCTACATCTCCCTTTCCCATGTTCCATTTATCAAATCCTATACCCCATATCACTATCCATTTATCATTCCCTATTCCTAAATATATAATTCCCATGCTACCCATCCCATCCTAGTTCCATACCCCTTAAACAGCCATGTGATGCAGGGCAAACCCTGCAAACCCAGAATCTCTAAACACCATGCATTTAAACATGCATCTCAGCATTTTCCCAAATAAAAAACCCCAATAGCTGGCAAATTCACACATTACCATTATCATGCGGAAGCCCTTCAACATAATACCATAAACTCAACCATCACTTTCCATTTGATTTATTTGAATGCCTGCAATATGAGTATATAGAACCCAATAATAATGTGAGTTCAAATATTCCACAATTGGAATAAATTCCAATTATTAACTCTAGTCCATGTGCTTATGGGTCTTCCCATGCTTGATTCTTAACATTCTATCTGGACTCAATACAAACCAAGCATCATAACAAGGTTTCGCCTTTGAACTCAATACAAAACCAAGTATTGAACCTTCAGCCCATAACTTATCTCACCAGCGCTACCCATAGGCATTTAATTATATAATTGAGCCAGCTAATATTAACGTCTAACATCTACAAAGACGTATATGTATGCCAAACTCACTTCGTTCCTTCACATTTGATTTTTGCAATCATCAACAAATCAACCATTCATTAAAAATTGGACCCTGCAATAACTTACCTCCTCCAGCATTGAATTAGCGGCATTGCACCATCATTCTATCATTTCTGATATATACTTTTAAATTCATTCAAAACACTCAATCGATTTCCTTTTCCAGCGCTGTCCAATCGAATTTCATTTGATTACATACCACCAGGTCTTCAACGCTGTTGAAGACTTTCAAACCCATTCAACGCCTCCTCAATCCTTCAAACGCTCTTCCAGCATTTCTTCAACGTTGTGATTCGACTTAAAAACCTTCTCACATTTCGGGATTGATGCTTCGAATTGCCAATTAAACTTATGGCAATCGCTGTGGGTATTACATCCCAATTGTGCGCCGTCTGCAATCTTCAGAAAGTCGACATTATTTAACCTCCAATTTCATGCATCTCTACAAATAATTACAATTCATTCTGCGTCCAGACTTGGATCAAACTATGATAGAAAATTATCAATTGGATTGGACATTCATTCAAAGGCAACTATTGAAACCAATTTCAATTGTCAGAACTGGTATCGATTCCTATGAATCGAACCCACTTAATTCACCCAACTCATACCAATCACCAAATACAGAAATCATTCATTTGTCCATATAAAGGCTGAAACGCACTAAAACAATAGCGATTTATGCAATCGATCTATTATCAATTCCACTCAGTAATCACAAGCTTATATTAATAACAACCAAGTCCGACAAAACAAAGCTTTATGCACAGGAAACAACGAAATCCAATGTATTGGAAAATAACCATTCACGCCCAGATTCACACCTCCTACAGTCAACGATTATGTATTGCAGAATCAATATAAATTCAAACATATCGAGTTACCTTTCTCCTGTATGCAACTTCAACAACGTGGTTCATATATCACGTCGACCTTTATCCATGAACCGCAGACCCAACACATTAAAAGTAGCTATTCACACAATATTCATACCAACTCAGCGCCTTCGACATTCAATCAGTTTTGCATTGTGTTTTTTAACAAAATTGGCATCGATTGTTCAAATTGAACTGTCAATCCCATAAAAAATTCAATTCATTCAATTGTCTTTGAATTCATAAACACATCCAATTCATATGCGCATAATCCAATTCTCAGTTTCAGAATCTAACAAGAAATTTCCCAATCAACCAATATACAGATAATCTGAAACAAAACAAAATTACTTACAAACTCTTGTTTGGCCAGATATTCGAGATCTATGGCCCTTTACAATCGCCCGAAGGCTCTCAAGTAGAACCCTCTCACTACTCACAACTCTTCAACTATTCAAGTGTATTTTCCTCACAAAAACCACTCATATTTATACATAAATAATGCATTTAATTCACTCCAAAAATCTCTCCACCTAATCCTCAAATAAATCTATATTTTAGGTGTGGACTCAACAAAGTCCCATACATAGAATACCTACTCTCTAATTTTGCTCCTAATCTATTTCTCTCATATCCTTTTAATTAATAAAATAATATTTACAAAATCCTCACTTATATAATTTATCTCCTATTTTATTAAAAATAACAAATTAATTAATAAAATAATAAAAATGTCACACCCCCCTTTATTACATATTTACAAATGAAAAATGGCCTTGATGTCTGCACCACCATGATTGAAAATCATATTGACATAACTGACTATTCCCCACTACCTAAAATACAATATACATCCAATCTGTCTAATCATTATTACACGAACCATCATACTTTGCAAAGGAGTCACTTGAATGAGCTGCTTGAAAATTAAGTACAAAATTTGCAGTCATCGAGAGGTCCAATATTTAGAAGCCTCCTCTTTCTTTCTCATTTGTTTAAATACATACAAAAGCAGTTTGTAACTGCTAGAACTTCTTGTAACTACTCAAACTACCTAGAACTGTGTGCTTCATCCTCTCTAGGCATGATCGAACACCACCTTATCATCTGGGGCTCTGTTGGTGCCGGATACACCACATAGTCACGCGATATTTGTCGCATCACCAAGATCTTCTTGAAAAATAAACTCACTAGAAATATCTTATAGAAAAAATTTTGGTTTCTTCCCATCTTCATCTTTGTTAGTTGAGCTTTCGCATTAGCTAACTACCCCTCACACCAATTAATTAGGGTGGGTTCCAAACATCTTAGACACAACTCTAGATGTGGCTTAGTCACAATATGGGTAGATTTGGTACCAGCTACATGAGTCACAGGGTATGCTAGTTTCTGCAAGGTTAGGTCTTTGAGGTCCTCAATTTGGATTTTCTCCCTATCTCTCCAACAACATGTCCTCCAATGCTACTCCATCAAACTTTGAATTGTCTCTCCAATGGTATTATGTGCCCCTAACAACACCATCAAAGCAGCTCGTCTTGATAAACTTGTGAGGAAATAAATGTCCTCCACACCTATGGAAAATGACTTCGACCTCACAATGAATTGTTTAGTGTCTACATCCCACAAACGAATGATTTATCCAAGAAGAAAGGGCTCGTTGGACAGACTAGGGATCATTTAAAATTTTATCAGTCCATAATTCGTCAAGGTATTTAGTGTTGGTTGATGTCTCATTTCCTTAATCTCATTTATGGCATTGTATCTCTCCATCCATTCCCACATGGTTTCTCCTGCATCCAAAAGTTAAAAATAGTAGTCATGGTCGCAACATTTCAACAATGAAACCCCTGTAAAAACACGAAAATTGTGATTGGGAAAATTTCAAGAAAAATATGAAAAAATTCTACCTTGTCCATGCCTTTAAAATTGGGAAAGTTCAAACACATTCCCACCCATGTCATGGCATGTGTGCGACTAGAATATTACAGTCAAAATTTCCCTATTTCATGCATAAGACCGAGGGAATTTTTATAAAAATATTTAGAAATAAAATAAAATTTCCATGGCCAGACAAACCTATGTTCTTCTTGATCTATAGAGGGACAAGCTCCACCTACCTTGGTGAAGATGCTCCTTCTTTGGCTCCTCTTGCTCCTCCTTTCTCTAGCACCAAAAATCTTGGAAGTTATATCCTTCTCTCTTCTCCAAAACACAATGACTAAATGAAGAGGCATGGGTTTATTTTGTAACATTTTTTGGCATCTTTGAGAATATTCCCTTTTTAATTTTTGGGCTTGAAAGGGTTTTTTCTTTATAATTATTTTTCTAGTTTAATTTTTGTAGGAGGTTGGTGAGTGGTATTTTAGTGTCATTTTTTTGGGGTCCCATTTACAACAATGGGCTTGAGGTACGTTTCCTTTCCTGACATATAGGGGTAGGTCAGCATTGTTATCATATTGCATTTTGACCATGAGTGCCATATTTATGCCTTAGGTCCGACCATGTGAAGTTGCGAATTTAGCCACTCTCTTTTATGCACGTCGTAACTTGGCAGTAGGGCTTATCTGATCATGGATACCACAGTGTAGCACCTATTTGTGATCCTAGTGTCCATGCAGTCATTTCTGTTTGCAAGTGAAATACTCCTTGTGGGCACCTTTGTGACAGAGATTTAACGCCACAATCTCCTCTACCGTCATATTTCTAGCCTTTCCTGAGAGGGATTCCACCACTTTCTCTCGTGATTTATACTTTTTATCGACCTATTTTTGCGGTTTGAGCCTTGATTTCTCTACTCCATCGTCATCATATGCTTGTCCTACCATTCGCATTCACTATTTTTACCCTTTCTTGGAAGAACGTCATCGCGATGAGTGGTCCTATTAGCTAACCTCTTGTCACATCTATTTTGTCATATCCCGAATGGAAATAAACATCAATATAAAGCACATAAGCAAAGAACTTCTGACAACTAGAGAGACATCATAAGAAAAACATACAATATGGAGAATGTTGAGCCATTTTATTAATACTGAAAGATGGAATGAGTACAAAAATGTGATCAGAATGATGGCACCTTGGCTTGCACTAGGAAAGCATAGAAATACTCTCAGAAGATGGCTCAGAATGGCTTCTCCCTCAAGACTGTGTAATCTCCAGTGTTGTTGGTGCTGCTACTGTGTTTCTACTATTGCAGGAATGGAATAACTATTCTGGGCTGCTCCCCTCCTCGGAAAGTTGTGAAACTTAGGGAATGGCCTCTCCACCCAATACCCAGAAAAGCACAAAAAGCTTTTCAAAAATGGCTGACCTTCGAAAATGACCCCCTTGAGGCACCATGTTATTCCCCAATGAGAAACGCTAGCCCTGAAAGATCTACTGCAAATAATGGCCTCTAACTCTTCCAAAATGATGGAATAGGGAAGGGTTGACCCCTTCCCAAGTCTTCTGGGCTAAATCCCTTGATAAACCCTCAATCCGGAATCACCTCCTTCCAAGACTACATCCTCCCTCTCACTGACTATGCTGTCTCTTCCAGTGAACGCTCCCAACTGTGGTTGCTACAACTCTCTCCGTCAAAACAAAGATGGAACTCCTCACCCGAGCATGCAGTCGAAGTCCCCTGGGGCTGAGGTTGGGATCTCCGCACAGAGACACCCAGTGTACTGAATAGTACGTGCATACTTTGCTCAACAGCAAGCATGCTCAATGTCAAAAGACAAATAATAAAGATGCATAATCAGAATGAATGAAATGAGGAGACCCTCTCCCTTTTTATGCTTTGGAGAGCCTTTCTCTCACCTAGGCCCCACCATCAAATGCGCTGTCTTCTTGAGCCATGTTGTCCCTCTCTCTCTGCGCTGGCTTGGGCCCACTTTTCCTACACTATCCTTTTCCATACGCTGCCACTTCGACCTCTAGGCCCCACGGTGCCAATTAATCATGTTTCTCAAGTGACTTTAGGAAATGCTTTTATCCTAAGTGTGAGTTAAGTGTCCCTCTTCACCCACTTTGTTTATAACTTAAGTGTGAGTTACGTGTCCCTCTTCACCCACTTTATTTATTTAAGTAAAGTAGTCATAAATTAATATTTCCAATTAGCTATTGCTAATTGGGAATATTACATCTATGTCATGAGTAGTTCCATCATTACCAGAGCTAGTTTTTATACTCTATGCTAGTCATTTCTCAAGGAGGAGTTTCCTTTAAGCTCTTTTCAAACTCCTTAATTTACAAAAGATATTCAAGTAAACTTGTCTACTTCACGCTCATAAAAGCATCTGAAGTGTCGTCTAACTAGTATAAGTTTAACCCTTTTCCGGAAAGTTATGATAAAGGAATACCCTAGTCTACTATGGCTAGGAGGTTCTCCCTTTTATACTTTTATCTCTCTTTTCGGGCTTAGGGGACAAATTTACGAAAAATAATCTTATAAAAAGAGAATGGAGGAAGCATTTATTTCCATTAGTCATGAGATGGAAGCATCCTTTGTGTCGCCCTTGAACATGATACCTGCATTTTTCATTATCTCATGGTTCGGTTTTAGCTTGTCTAGGAGTTATACCATATGTATGAGTTTGTCTACTCCTATGAATGGTTACTCTTCCAGTCATATGTAGCATTCCTCTATGCCTCCTACATCATTGCATTATATCACATGGTGCTCATTAGTCATGCTACCAAGCCTGCCTTGGGGATATTATTAGCACAAATGAGACTTCAACTCGAGTGTATTATGCTTCAAATCCTTCCTAACTCCTATTTTGACCTCTAAGCTCTGTCATAATTTATTTTGGCCATAATTTTCTCTTCTGACCTCATACATTAGGGAGAATATGTTATCAACCTATTTTTATCCATAGGGTTAGTGTCTCTGAGACATTATGTTGGTTGACCTTTTTTTGGGCTTCAGAATTTATTTTTCCCAGTTATAACACTCGGTCACATGGATCCTGGGTTATGCATGCGACTAGAGCCTTCCACTTGTTGGTATCATGCCTTATGCATGTGACTGTAGCCAAATTTTCCCTGTTCAGTGCCTGCGATTGGCAAATCTTTCTAGAGTCTTGTGATTCCAAGGCTATTAATTCAACACATCAACTATTCGAGCTAATAAGGGCTTATCATTGAGAAGCTTCCATAAATTCTCATCATCCTCAACGTCTACATTCATCCTCTTAGGATCTCTCTTCATCCTATTTATACTGGACCACTTGAGAGGGTGAGGCTAGTTAGAGTTTTTGGGATCTGGAGTTTATCGTTTAGCATCAGATCCTTTGTGAGAGAGATAGGGTTTATGAGTGATATGTTGCTAGAGTATTTATCATTCATGGATATTTTCTTGTTATAGTGGGGAGACTTGTCGTTTTTTTGAGAGGCGACATGGGTGGAGGTATACTTATATTTTGATTCTGGATTAATAGAAATGTATGTTACTTCCTTGTATTTTCATGTGTGTAGCATTGATATATATTATTTCTATTATTACTTGAGTTGGTGATCTTTAGAGGAAGATCACTTGTCGTCCTTGAGCATTTATGGATTTATGTAGGGGTTGAGATCGAGTGCAAATGAATCATATTGCTTGAGTGGAGCATGAGGGTTATACTACGAATTCAAAACCTTTCACCGACCTGCGAGGAGGCCAGGTGGATGCTCTTTCCTTTATAGCATCTAAAATCGTTTGTTTGCTACATGTGTGAGCATTGGGTTAGGATTTGATTGTCTATTTATTGTCCATTTCTACCTTTTTGTCTCATGATCTTATGCGGACAAAATATCATGGAGGAATAACTCCTTGCATGTAAATTTAATTGCAACACCATTTGTGGAGTAAAATTCTGGAGCTTACGATTCACCAACTCTGCATTAGTTTCTCCTTTTTTCTTTATTATATAATGTGTCTTGAAATGGGGAATTTGTACTCTATTCAAATTTGTATTTATGTTCTTGTCTGTGAGCCTAAAACAAAAGTTGCAACTTGCAATAAAAATCTACTTGCTTGATTTCCTTGCGTACCACAAGGATGGTTGTTTTCAGTTTACTTAACATGGTGGTTGGGAGTAATTTTCCAACATTATCTAACAAGGAAATTAATCATATATTACAAAGGAAAATTACAAATATAAAACTAAAATTTAATTTATACATCATGAAAAATAATGTATATATATGAAGCAATTAACTTGATATTACTTGGTTACTATGCCCACACTTATTTTTCATGTAGTTGATTTCTCTATCTTGCAGACATAACATCTATAAAAGTATAATCCAAGAATAACTAGGTGTCCTTTATAATTAAAAAAGCATTAGTAAATATAGTTTTTCTACATGGCTTATGTGCATTGCATTGTTGTGGCGGCTAGGGTTTGGCCCTACCCAGGCGTCTCCCCACCTGTGACTCCTTCAATGGGTAATCTTTCTTCAGTCTCTGATTTTTTGAAGCTCTAGCTTCTTCTCTCACTATGTTCTATTCTTCGACTCTCTCTACTCAGGAATTTGTGGCTTTCATTCCTTCTAAGATGGCTCCATTGATAGCTTCAACGATCTCTCTCCCTACCAAGTCTGTGGGACCAAATTTTGGTATAAGTACTTACTTCTCCTTGTATTTCTTAACTAGTGGGTTCTTACACGTACCCTTACTCGAGTGGTGGGTGCATCACAGTCATCATTATTTCCCCCTATGGATATTATTTTGTATGATTTCCCTCTTTCAAGCTTGGATAACTCTAGCTTGATGACATCTTCCCTGACATTCTGCAAAATCATAAAGTCCATTTCTGGTTACCCCCCTTTGGGGACATCTTTTATGCCTGCTACTAAATTTTTAAATCCTATCTCTAGACCCCGCTCCTGGGATTCTTGTTCTTGATGCTCCAGTGATTAAGGTTCCCAGTATGGTTGAGGCAATTAGTGAGGCTAAATGCTTTTATGAAGTTGGATTAATTTTCAGATTTTATGGACTGTGGCTGACCTCTAATAATGGATTTTTGAGTAGTGGAAATCAATTATTTTTGAAAAAATGAACATCTATCCTCTGGCTAGAGGATTATTGATTGTATTTTTCAACAAAGATGATGATAGATCTCAAATATTTGACTTTGGTCCATGGTTTTGGTGAAACAGATGACTCTCTATGCAACCTTGGATTCCGTCCTTTGACCCTGTCACAACATCAATCTCAAATGCTTTGTTTTGTGTAAGGCTCCCCAACCCCCCTTTACATTGGTGGAATATTTCCTTTTTTATTGCAATTGGTAATGCATTAGGAAAATTCTATTGTCGAGGTGTAGAAAAAATAATATTTGAAGCCCACATATGCTCGCATATGTGTGGAGATGGATTTTAGTGCTAGATTACCTGCTAAATTAAGTTAGTAGGTCCTAGTTTCTCTTGAATGCAAAAAATTGACTTTCAAAATATTTTTTTTTGGTTTAGAGGTTGTTATGAGGCTAGGCATTCCATCAAATCTTGCACCAAAGACAAGAAAAATTCAACAAAAAAATCTAGTAGAAAATCCCAATGGTGGGAGGGCACCAACTTTGATCTTTACTCAATCTCTAAGGAGGACCCTCCCTCAACCCCTTACAAAGAGGGAAAGTTACAAAATGATTCAAATTGTTCAGCAGGTACTCAAGAAAATATAAGTCCTAATTCAAAAGATATTGACAACTCAATTAATAATAGCATAGCTACAACTTTACCGAGCACTTCCAGGGAAAACTCTAATGGGGAAAAGGTTTATGTTGCTAAGCATTAAAGTATGGTCACGGGAAAGAATATGTCTAGGTCCATCCCCTTCGCGGATGCTGACCAAGGATCTCCTGCTTCGGTGGAAATGGTGGATGTTGATGAACCTCCATTAGCACCAAAGAAAGAAGAAAAAAGTAGATATCATCCCAAGAATGGCAGTAAGATAAATTCTTTAGAAAATTTGGGTTGGACACAAGTTGGAAAAAAGAAGAAAAGTAACTCTCCAAGGAAAACTAGGAACTAATACAAGTTAAAATGAAACTAAGTTGAAATGGGATGTAAATGAAAATGGATTTTAGGGGGTTTTGTAAATGTATTTAGCTCGAATGGGAAATTTTTTCTTGTACTATGGGGTCCTCAAGTAATGTTTTTGGATTACCCTTCCTGTTCTATCCCAAACCTTCAATGAATCGTGTAAACTCTAGATATTAGAAAATCGTAACGGTTTGGTCCAAATCCCCTTTTTATTAATATAATTTCAATACTCGTTTCTTTAAAAAAAATACATTGTTAAAGCTAACCTAGGAACAACCCTCAATAGTACCCCTCAATGTGCAATTGATTGCTATATGGTGCAGAATGGCATAAAATCTATAAAAAGAACAGTTATATAACAATTAGGGTCGTTAGCTCTTACCTAATTCATGAATTCCTTGCCCATATGAATATTTGTATATATCCTATACAAAATTATATTACAAATAAATTGGCATTAGTGATACATGCACAAAAACGCACTAGTGTTTATGGAATTCCTACCCTAGCTATATAATGCTCCATCTCCCAATAATATGAAGTAAATTCGACTAACAAGGCTCATGGGTACTTTTGGCACAAGGCATAGACAAGGAATAATAATGATCACTTACCCAGGTTTTGATTATATTTTTACATAGAGAATGTGTGACAAGACACACATAACAAACCAATGAAGCAAGCGACATTCTCACATATAGCAAGCAAAACATTTCAACAAGCTTATGAATGATATGAATTTGTGAACAACATGAAGTGGAATCAATTAATAAATTAAAAATTTGAAAGAAAAAAGGTTGTTTTTATGAGATGAAACCTAATGACCAATAATTAATATCAAACATTTCATGTACAAAATGGGGAAAATATTTAAAGAACAATTGCAATAAACAATTTTGAAATGAACAAGTATAGTATAAAGATTATGTTAATAAAGAAGTGGGAATACTTTGAATTGAAGAAATGAATATATTCATGTTGGATCATAATAATTTCTTTGTAAATTAGTATTGTGGTTAATGAAGGCATATGTATGTGGATCATAATAATTAAGGAAAAAAAATACTTGAATTCTACATGTTATTGTAAAATGTATTATTTAGCTAAATAAATTTTGTTTATATATAAATGAATGTTATAAATAATAATGAGGAACTTATCATGGAGGAACTTATTAGAATTACAATAATCTCAAATCCATAGTAAATTTATGGGTAGGGAGCTAATTGGCACAAATTTAATTTTTTTTAATTTATTAAATGTAATGAACTATTTTTAGTAAATTTGTGGGTGAGGAGCTAATTGGCACAAATTTAATTTTTTGAATTTATTAAATGTAATGAACTATTTTAATAAATAAATTTTGCTCATATATAAATGAATGTTATAAATAATAACAAAGAACTTAACCGAATTAGAATACTATCAGATAAAATTGATGTGTGAGGAGTAGTGAAGAATTTAATTTTTAAAATTTATTAAAAGTCAATACAACCTAACAAAGTGTGTAAGATACTACATCCATTAATAAGTATTTTAGAGAAAACCTAAATAGCTTATATTATCATGATAATCAATATAAACAGTCAATAAAAAATAAAAATAAAAATATCTGGAATTAAAAAAATAAATAAAAAAAAGTTAAAAGATGGTAATAAAATAAAAAATATAAATAAATAAGTCAAATAGATTACGCTGAAATAAGAAAAGTTGGCAATAGAAAAAAAATAAAAATATCTAGAATTAAAAATATAAATAAATAAGTTAAAAGATCGTAATACAATTAAAAAAATAAAAAAATAGGTCAACAGATTCTAATACACACATTATGCTGAAATAAGAAAAGTTGGCAATAAAACAAATGCATAACATTAAGAGGAAACTTAAGAAAACTTGGCAATAAAACAAATCCATAATATAACATTAAGAGGTTTTATTGATATCTCTGGATTTTCAACAAGTTTGTATAGAGTGCCGCACGACGGTGCTGGAATTACGAGAATCGGTGTGAATAGACATGAATTTGTGCCCATCAAAGACTTTAACGTAGATTATCTATGGTTGCATCAAGCTCGGATGGTGCTGTTGAAATCAATAAAGAATTCTACTGTTGAATTGATAAGGAATTCTGCAGTTGAAATTAATAAGGAAGAACAGAGATAATTAGAATGCTATAACTGTTGAAATCAATAAAGAATTCTACAGTTGAACTGATAAGGAATTCTGCAGTTGAAATTAATAAGGAAGAATGGAGATAATTAGAATGCTATAACTGTTGAAATCAATGAAGAATTCTACAGTTGAACTGATAACGAATTCTGCAGTTGAAATTAATAAGGAATGAACGGATATAATTCGAATGATAGTCTTGCTGTTTCTAAATTTTGTTTCAATCCAGCCAGACAAACAGCTCTAGGATATTGGCATTCTTGTTAATCTAAGGCTGCATCGAAGGGCACGTCTTGTATCCAGGCATGACCAGAAATGAATTTAGCCATTGTGAAATTTTGAGCATCAAGAATGTTCATGGTGTGATACCCAGGCCATTGAACTCGCTCTGTAGTTCCTGCTCCTGATCCGGAATTCATATTTTCACCATAATGGAGTGTGGTCAGAGCAAAGTCCCCTGACCGTTCTAGTCAACCTGCAGGATGGACGACATCATCTATATATGATTCGATATAAACTGTGCGGGAGTAGTTTTTCCATGGCCTTCCCAAAAATGTTTGGAAAGAGATCTGCACTGGAGCGAGATCAGGCGCAGCAATAACGTTGCAGTTTTGAATAGAGGCTCCAGTGTTTTGATTTGGATAAATTCTTCATTGAGAAGTAAAACAATTCTTTTGATTATCCATGGGTTTTCTAGCCAATAGATTGCAGTCTTGAAACACATCTGCAGCATTCCCGAAGATAAAATCAACTGTGCCATAAATGTCGCATTCCCTGTAGAACTGTCGAAGAGAGTGTGCCTGCAGTATCTTGGTAGCCTTTAAAGCTGCAGCGGTAGAATGCTAATAGATCCTACCCAACTCGGAGGGCGACAGCCTGATGGTTCTCTGGTCCGAGCTAGAAAGCTATGCCCCACTACAGCTGTGATCACAAATATTTCACGAATGAGCAAGGAAATTAGAAATACTTGTTGGATTCATCCAATATATATATATATATATATATTTGTCAAAATTAGCAATACTCGTAGCATTCAAGCGCTTCACCTCATCATCTCAACCATACGTAATACATGCATGATGTTGCCTTGAATAAATATTTTTTCCCGCAGTGGTCTCTTAAAAGCTATTGATCCGACCATTGTTAAAAACCAATTTCATAATATTTAATGAGAATTTCATACGCCACTAGGGTTTTGAACGAATCTCCATAGCCAAACTCAAAATCTCTGCAAAAAAAATTATTGATGTGAAACGACCTCTTTAAAAAGCCATGGTTAAAGTCTAAATTTCTTGAAAATTATTGATGTGAAACGACCTCTTTCAAAAACAAAAACCAATCATATAGTATTTCATCACGATTTCATAAACCACTTGCGTTCTCGTCAAATCTCAATATTCAAACGCGGTAACGTCAATCCACTAGCCACTCTATCTAATCTCTATAAATTCCAAAATTCAATATCAATATCACACATTTGCACATGAGCATTGGAGGAAGATGTCTACTACAATGGATGTGGAAACCCAACACCTCACTAGTGCTATTCAAAAGCTCATGTCCAATGGAATCAACAACCTCAAAGCTCATGTCCAATGGAATCAACAACCTCAAAGTGCAGGACAGATATATCATGCCTCCCCATGAGCGCCCACGGAAAGTTTATTTTTTTGAGAAATTATAAAAAATTTAAAAATTGATTTAAGGAAAAAGTCACATAACCCTAGTCATAGCCATAAATTTCTTCCCAATAACCTTCATGATATAACATATGACAAATTTACAAAATTAAAAATGAAATAAATAACCTCAATCCAACCTTCTTATAATGACTTTAACAAAAAAACTAATGTTTAAAAAAATAAAAACTCTAACTCCACATTCAAATCTTAAAGAAAAAAACCATATTAAATATTAATAATTTATGAAATTCATATAACACAAAATTTTATAAAATATTTTGAAAAATACATTTTACTCAATAAAATTATTATGTAAATTTATTTTATGTTATAAATTACAATATATAATTAACTTAAGAACTAAAAGTAGTAAATAATAAAATATATAAATAATGATTAGAAAAGAAATAATAATATTCAATATAATAATCAAAACCAGTTATATTAAAGTATTTGTCCACAACACTCAAATAAGAAATATCTACGAGTTCCATATCATGGAGATTTAAATTACCTTTTTAACAGCTCACTTTATAGAAAATTGTGATGGAGGATTGTTGAATGTATATTCAAATTGTGACACGTTTAAGTACCAACTAATGGTTATGTTATGTTTGTTAAGACACTAAGAAATTTATTTGTTCTTTTTTTAGAAATATTAATTTATGAGTAGAATTAATTTTTGATTAAATAAAATTAGTTATGGAAGTGATTTCCATTAAAAAAATATATATATTGATGGTAAAAGTATTCCAAGAACTGAGAGGTAGTTGAACAGAAAAAGTTCAAACAATTACCCCATCCTCTGAGGATAAAGGCATATCCTAGTGAGGAAGAGGGGTTATATTCAGTAACTGGAAAAAGGAAATTGAGAGAAGAATTCCTGAGCTGGTGGTGGCCAGTGGAATTACTCAGAATCCTAAGATTTTCTAGAATAGAGAATTGGATTGGGATGTCCCGAGGTCCTTTCTGGAACCTCTATCAACTCACATAGCTCAGGAGTGGAGCACGGGGGAGATACGAGGACGTAATTACCTCTCTCAAGGTAGGGAGGACAACATCAGTCAGTATTTGGAAGACAGATACGTTTATCTGCCGTTGGTAATATGAGTTTGATTTATGAATGATAATATCAATTTGTACGTTATAATCTGTAGATGTTACAATATTTTACCATGATACGAGAAACTTCTATGTATGCTTTTAAAAGAAATAAGACATCCAATTAGACTCTGTTAATATACTCGGGACAAGAGATAAATAAGGTATGAGTGGTGATAAGAAACACCCAGATATCAAAATGAAGTTAAGAAATAATTCACTACTAGCAACTATAAGACAGAGAACTGTTAACACAGAGCCCTCGAGACGAAGGCTCCGTGTTGGTTGCTTTTTTCAACTATTATAAACTTGGACAGAATGGTTTGGCCATTTTATTGTTAAAAACAGAAAGAAAAGTAAATGATGGAACCTTAAATCACCAAAAAGAAGTTTTTGTAGTTAACGGTAGAGCAAGCTAAAGACTTATATATTGAACTTTAGATAACATGATGTTGTAGAGAGCATAGTACATTGAACATAGTTACAGTAATAGAGACATGCAAACGATTAATGTAAAATCAAGAACTGAAACTAATGATAACCATTCCTAAAATTATAAAATGTGTATCTATCAATAGAGTATTGGAAAGAGGACTAAACCACTATATCGAAAAATTAACAATATGTTCTAATTCTAGCTTTGTACTTGAAATAGTAGAATCCAGTAATCTCTATTCTATTTTTTAGAACAACAAAAGTACTGTAATATTAGCAAAAGAACTAAACATCAATTCGAAGATAGAATAGAGTTCTTTTGTATTTTTCAATCCTGAAGTTCGGAAGCATCATAATACAGTATTGAAAACCCTAGTTGACCAAAGCAATAGAATTAATATTTCAAATATAAACAAGCATTGGAAGTAACCAAGCCTTCATTTCAGTTTTGCACAACACAAATTATAGAACAAGTAAGTTCACCGCAGATGCAAAATATTTAACATTCTTTATACAAAGCAAGACTTTAGACCAAATTGTTCCACCATAAACATGGTGCATACCGAGTGTGCCTCACACAATGAGGAGTTGAGTTGGAGACTCGTTAACAAGCCATAGTCAAAAATCTGAGACACTGAGGGCATAAGCCAAGAAAAAAATTTAAATTACGCATGCATGTGATTCAATAAACCATAACTGTCATACATTTTCCTATGACATGCACAATTTGGGTGAGGCCTGTAGAATGAAATTTAGGACCTAATGAAACTAGAACAAGGTGGTAAACTCCATAGTGAGACGAACCTCTCGCAAATTCGGGATTCTGTGACAAAATCATTAGCGGAGAAGAATACCTGATGGAGCAGATATTAGGAATTTTAGAAGAAATACCAAAGCCGAGCATAGCAAAGGGTAGTCTCCATAATGCCAGACTAAGAAATTTACCTGCACAAATAAAGGGAAGAATGTCAAATAGTCGGGATATGCAACCACCCAAATGCTAAAAGAATGATTTTAAACAGTAATATGGTAGCTTTACCTTTTTGAACCTTCGCGGAAGCCAGAGGGTTGAACTGCAAGTAAACCAACATGAAGTAATGGGTCAATGTATTTGCAGACATTTGGGGAAACCAGGTTACACAAACTCAAATTATCGACTCTATAATGAGACATTCTTACCTGTGAATTTTGTCTATGGCAGCTTGGAGGCTGAGGAGCTCTATCTAGAGGAAGGGTTCGAATCATCACTGCGGCCGAAGACAAAATGATGAAAAAACCTAGATGTAAGTAAGAAGGGGTTATAGAGTAGTTTGGAAAACATTAAAAAATGTAATAACATAAATTGTGCTCTCGGTTGATTAAAGAGGAACCATTTCACTGAAAATAGATACCAAGATTTCACGACAAACTGTAGGTTTACTCACCGAATGGATTGAAGGAGAAACCAGACCGGAACCTAGAAGAATCTTGATGAAGGTTCGATGCAGAGGCAGCAAGAATCTCTTGCAGAGATCTGCGACGGAACGCTCGAATGGCTGAAAAATGGTTAGGTTTAGGGTAGTCAATACCCAGATGAGTTAAAACCCTAAACGATTATAACCTTTGGATTCCAGGCTTGAGAATTTCAATGGTGGGAGGGGAAGTACATGTGTCCACCGTAAGTGATTTTTCCAGAACGCAGCATCTTTTCCATAAAAAAAATCATTTGCAAGATTTTACAATAATGGCATAGCTGAGCGATAGGATAAACTTAATTAAATTGATAATAGGTGCCATGAATACAACGTGCATGGTAACCAAATTAGAGAGGATGGAAAATCTCATCTAAAACCAAGTAAGATATGCTGACAGGTAATATCCTCGAGAAGTGGAGAACACGATGTTAAAGCTTAGGTTTTAATACTTTAATTTATATATAGTTTAACCCAAAGTGAAAAAAAACTAATTATAACATGCGGTGTACTTTTCGTATAAGTTCTAAGTGGAAACTGGCTACACACAAGTGTACAATTTGCATATAAATGAATGTAAAAATGAAGAAGTTAAATTTTCTTTTATGAGTATATAGCAGTATGTTACAAGTGGTACTAAAGCATCTTTCGCACGCTGGGACTATATGGGTCACCTAATATGACAAATTGTGTGTAAATGATGCAAAGCTAAGAAAGCATAGCAGGATATGATATGAGAAGGGGGTCAACACAACAACCACCCTAGAATACAGGGGATCCTGTACCCCAACCACAATCAGAAATGAACCCTAAGATATGAATTCAGCTAAGTGTGGATCAACACCAAAAAACTAGTAGACTGTTGGAGGAACAACATCACCAGACTAGCATTCTACTAAACACAATGCAAAATCTACAGGAAGAAATGGTCCGGGTCAGGACCAACAATGAACAACAAGCAAGGGACCAAACCACTGAGAAAATGGAAAGAAGTCACTCAGAACGAAGCAATAAAA